>SJYO01004081.1:1319000-1386131 GCA_006410555.1 Capra ibex | reverse complement strand
AAAGTTTAGGACTTTCTACTACGATACTTTCACGATGTGAGTTATACGGTCGTTTAAACCTTTTGAGTCGTCACCGGTGTCCTGACCTTTTCCAGTCAAAAGTAAGGTTAGGGTTTCTTTCCGTTACGGTTTCTTACGAATTTGATGGCGTGTTAACGTGAGTAGAGTGTACGATCATTTCATTACGAGTTTTAAGAGGTTCGGTCGGAAGTCGTTATACACTTGGCACTTGAAGGTCTACAAGTTCGACCGAAATCTTTTCCGTCTCCTTGGTCTCTAGTTTAACGGTTGTAGGCGACCTAGTACCTTTTTCGTTCTCTCAAGGTCTTTTTGTAGATAAAGACGAAATAACTGATACGGTTTCNNACGGTCGTTTAAACCTTTTGAGTCGTCACCGGTGTCCTGACCTTTTCCAGTCAAAAGTAAGGTCAGGGTTTCTTTCCATTACGGTTTCTTACGAATTTGATGGCGTGTTAACGTGAGTAGAGTGTACGATCATTTCATTACGAGTTTTAAGAGGTTCGGTCGGAAGTCGTTATACACTTGGCACTTGAAGGTCTACAAGTTCGACCGAAATCTTTTCCGTCTCCTTGGTCTCTAGTTTAACGGTTGTAGGCGACCTAGTACCTTTTTCGTTCTCTCAAGGTCTTTTTGTAGATAAAGACGAAACTGATACGGTTTCGGAAACTGACACACCTAGTGTTATTTGACACCTTTTAAGCCTTTCTCTACCCTTATGGTCTGGTGGACTGGACGGAGAACTCTTTGGATATGTGTCCAGTCCTTCGTTGTCAATCTTGACCTGTACCTTGTCTGACCAAGGTTTATCCTTTTCCTCATACAGTTCCGACTTATAACAGTGGGACGAATAACTTGAATATAAGTCTCATGTAGTACTCTTTGCGACCCGACCTTTTTCGTGTTCGACCTTAGTTCTAACGGCCCTCTTTATAGTTAATGGAGTCTATACATCTATTGTGGTGGGAATTCCGTCTTTCACTTCTTGATTTCTCGGAGAACTACTTTCACTTTCTCCTCTCACTTTTCAACCGAATTTCGAATTGTAAGTCTTTTGATTCTAGTACCGTAGGTCAGGGTAGTGAAGTACTGTTTATCTACCCCTTTGTCACAGTCTGAAATAAAACCCCCGAGGTTTTAGTAAGGTCTACCACTAACGTCGGTACTTTAATTTTCTACGAATGAGGAACCTTCCTTTCAATACCGGTTGGATCTGTCGTATAATTTTTCGTCTCTGTAATGAAACAGTTGTTTCCAAGCAGATCAGTTCCGATACCAAAAAGGTCACCAGTATATACCTACATTCTCAACCTGACACTTCTTCCGACTCGCGGCTTGTTAACTACGAAAACTTCACACCACAACCTCTTCTGAGAACTCTCAGGGAACCTGACGTTCCTCTAGGTTGATCAGGTAAGACTTCCTCTAGTCACCCACAAGTAACCATCCTGACTACAACTTCGACTTTGAGGTTATGAAACCGGTGGACTACGTTTCTTGACTGAGTAACCTTTTCTGGGACTACGACCCTTTCTAACTCCCGTCCTCCTCTTCCCCTGTTGTCTCCTACTCTACCAACCTGTCGTAGTGGTTGAGTTACCTGTACCCAAACCCACCTGAGGTCCTCAACCACTACCTGTCACTCCGGGCCGTACGACACCAAGTACCGTAACGTCTCAGCCTGTGCTGACTCGCTGACTTGACTTGACTCCCTCAAATTCTCCATATTTAAAAGTTGACCTTAACCCTCTAACCCTGACTGTATATGTGTGATGATATATCTTTTATTTATTATTCTTGGACGAGAGATCGTGTCCCTTGAGATGAATTATGAGACATTACCGGATATACTCTTTTATTAGACTTTTTTTCATCTATATACATATTAAATAAGTGAATTTTGATTTTGTTGTAAAATTTAGTTGATATGAGGTTATTTTTAAATTTTATTATTATTTGAAAGTCAACGTTTTATTTACTCAGTACCCGTACTTTGTATGTCCCACCCCTTGTGTCAGTTATTGATACGTTATGTTTACATACCACTGACTAGCATTGAACTAAATAGTACCACGAGTAAAACTGTCCATGTCTTTATGACTTACTGACAACATATTATCTTTGATTGTATCACGACCTCCAGTTAATATGAAGTTTATGTTTATTTGTTTGAGTATCCTTTACTCTAGTCTAAACACCAATGGTCACCGTCCCCCTACTTCCGTCAGTTTTCCATGTTTGAAAGTCAATATTCGATTCATTCTTAATCCCCACCTGACTTTGTTGTACTTCTTAGATTAATCATGACGATTAATCTAATTAGATTAATCATGGTAGATTAATCATACCATATATACTTTCAACAATTCTCATATTTAGGATTAAAAGAGTAGTGGACCTTTTAAAAAAGATAAAGAAATTAAAACATAGTTATACTCGACTACCTATAAATGATTTGAGTGACACTTTAGTAAAGTACTACATACAGTCAGTTTAACGATCCGACATGTGTTTGAATATGAACGACATATAGTTAATGTAGAGTTCTTTTAACCTTCTTTTTTTTCATGATTCAGTATCCTCATAGTAAACTACTTAATATATAGTGTTTCACTCCGTGAGTCTAGGTCTTTGTGACGGTTTTGAGATCTACGGGGGAAAAGTGTACCGGAGGTATTGGTTTCGTGGTGAGTGGTTTCTTTTGGTCTTAAGGTCAACGATTATCGTGTCCAAGTATACCAGGTATAAACAAGAGGTACATTCACCTTAGTAGAAAACACAGACCGAACAAAACGAGTTGTAATACGAACATTCTGAGATTTTCGGAGTAATCCTTGGGGTCGAAAGGAAGGATATGAGTGACACACAACCACCGAGAGATCAAAAGACGTCGAGAGTAGAGGTCTCTGGACATTATCACACTTTGTTTGGGAAATAAGTTTATTTATGAATAACTCGTAGGTCTACTACGGTCCCTAACACAATCCCCTACTTAGGGTTTCACACGACGGTTTGACTCTGAAGACAAAGGTGCTCCGTAGAACTGATTTCACACAACTCGACCCACCTTCTAAGTGTGACCATACACTGACGTTTAAAACTTTCCTTAAATAATGGACGGGATTTTTTGTGGGGTTCAACGTCGAATCACGTGCCGATAGTTGATCGTCATCTCGAAGAGTGAATCCAGAAAACTAGTATTTTAGATCCAGGGTATGTAAAGACCAAGTCAATGAAGATGAACAGAAGTTTACACTAAACCGATTTATGACCCTATGAAGGTCGGTTTTGAAGTTTTTTGAGAGTCGTGAACACCAAACCCTGGAAGTCCTTATTTAATACATGTCTGTGTTTGGGGACCAAAAGGACACCTATAGACACCATGAAGTTAGGAGAACAGATTAATCAAGTGGTGTTCGTAACGATACTCTGGTTACCAGTTGGTGGAAGACAAACTCACAATTAAAAGAGTAGATGTTTTTCTGCCTTCATATGGTGTAATCTCTGCGAATTGAACTTTAGACACCTAAACGATCCCTTATATGATTGGGGACCCGAAGGGAACACCGAGTCGACCGTTTCTTAGAAGGACGTTACGTCCTCTGGGACCAAGCTAAGGACCCAACCCTTATAGGGGACCTCTTCCCTATCCGATGGGTGAGGTCATAAGAACCCAAAGGGACCACCGAGTCTACTATTTCGTAGACAGACGTTGGGTCCTCTGGACCCAGTCCTTCTAGGGGACCTCCTCCCGTACCGTTGGGTGAGGTCATAAGAACGGATCTCTTAGGGGTACCTGTCTCCTCGGACCGCCCGATGCCAGACACCCCAACGTTTCTGACTCGTTGATCATTGTGTCGGTCGTGTATGATTGGGGACCTTTACTGTACCTTCTAACACTTACACACATAAAAACCACCTTATCTCAGGGTTCATATTGTTATGGACGGGGGAGGGGACTTTTAGTTTGTGGTAGTACTAACCACTAGAGGTTCTTGGTAGAATCTCGAACTATCAGACGTCAGTACACCGAGGAACGCAGTTGTCTTCCCAAACTAAAAGCGAATCACAGACCGAGGTCGACTTAGAATTTTCCTTATCTACCGGAACGAAAAATCGAAGGCATCTAAAAAGACGGAGTTATCTTTCCTATGACATTTGACGTCCCGGTGTGTCGTCGTAGAGAGAGACTAGAGATGTCCACTCTATTGTAGTTCCCAGGTAAGGAGATTTTATCGGACCCGGACTTAGCTCAGGGCAAAAATTATACTGGAGTCAGACCCAGGATGACATACATCGACCGAATAAAGGATTTGCGACATAGATAACATTGGGAGTCTTGAAGTGACCACCCATACCGACAGTGTTGGTTTATCTACACTTGTGTGGTTCTATGAGACTAGTCAAGTTGTTAGGGCAATAGAGATGGGTCTCTTTCTCCAACGTCGTCAGGACGCACCTCTTCTCGTAGGACCAAACGGACGGGCCCGACCCCGACAGTGGACTCGTTCCCCGACTTTGTCTTGGAGAGGATAGAGAGGTTCCGAACTCGAGTAGTAAGTGTGTGTCATTCTAATCCAAAGCGTAAGGGAAACTCACCGACCAAGGGGACCGTCACGGGATCGTTGTTAAACTCAGGTCAAAAGTAATGTTTGGTGGAGTCAGTCATACGTATAAACGAGATAACACAAGTTGAAAAACGTTGGGGTACCTGTCGTCGGGTGGTCCGAGGAGACAGGTACCCTAAAGGGTCCGTTCTTATGACCTCACCCAACGGTGAAGGGGGAGGTCCCAGTCAGTCATACTCCTTCGTAGAATATCAGGAAAGTATCTCCTTCTGTGCACCTGAACATTTCACAAGAATTAGTAATATAAACAAAGTGACATCTGTTTTCTCACTAGAGTCTCGAGTAGGAGAAGAATGTTTGTAGGAAAAGACGAGTATGAATAGCTTTTTTCTTCATCTCAGTGTAAAAGTTAGGAACGAGGAGATTCACACCTGGTACCTGGTCATCGTAGTCGGGGTGGGTCCCCGGACAACAACAAGTCAACGATCCAACACAGACTAAGAAACGCTCGGGAACGTGACATCGAGTGGTCTAAGGAGACAGGTTAAAGGGTCCGTTCTTGTGACCTCACCCAACGGTAAAGGAGGAGGTCCTCTAGAAGACCCTGGTCCACAGCTTGGACTCAGAGAACGTAACCGTCCGTCTAAGAATTGGTGACTCGGTGGTGCCTACCCCGAACAATCTTTACGTTTTAAGGACCGGGGTGGGGTCTAGATAACCTGGTCTTAGACGTAAAATTGGTCGAGAGGACTACTAAGAATTAGTCTTCGTAAAATTTTAAACTTTTCGTGAGAGTTCTTTAATGGTTATAGAGCGATTATAATACAGACATTGGAAGGTCTTTTATTACTTTCTCGTCATTTACACTCGAAAGAAGGTAAAGGGAAAATTTTGGGTCTCCTGGTGGTCCCTACGAAAGTCCTTTTTTCCTCTCATCCTTGTTCGGGTCTTCCCCTCTTTGAATCTCTTTCTTCTTCCTTTTTTTCCTTTTCGTTTCTCTCTTCCCCCCGTTACCCGTCACTCTCGGGTCCCAGAGACATGAGGGAGGTGCCCTCGAGGTGTGGATTCTCGACGTCGAGGGTGGAAGTGCCGGGAGAGATCGGTACACGACGGAGGACACAAATGGATAAATTATCAAAAATTTTAACCGAGTGAAAGTTTGAGACTAAGGAAAACTCTTCTTTTAAGGATAGAACCCCAAATACACAAACAATACAAAATAAAAGAACCCGAGGTTTCAGTGACGTCTACCACTGACGTCCGAACTTTAAATTTCTGTGAACGAGGAACCTTCTTTTCGATACTGGTTGGATCTGTCGTATAATTTTTCGTCTCTGTAATGAAACGGTTGTTTCCAGGCAGATCAAATTCGATACCAAAAAGGTCATCAGTACATGCCTACACTCTCAACCTGATATTTCTTTCGACTCGTGACTACTTAACTACGAAAACTTGACACCACAACCTCTTCTGAGAACTCTCAGGGAACCAGACGTTCCTCTAGGTTGGTCAATTAGGATTTCCTCTAGTCAGGACTCACAAGTAACCTTCCTGACTACTATTTCGACTTTAAGGTTATGAAACCGGTGGACTACGTTTCTTTACTGAGTAACCTTTTCTGGGACTGCGACCCTTTCTAACTTCCGCTCTCTTCCCCAGCTCTCTCCTACTCTACCAACCTACCGTAGTGGCTGAATTACCTGTTCTTAAACTCGTTCAAGACCCACAACCACTACCTGTCCCTTCGGACCTTACGACGTCAGGTACCCCGACCTCTCTCAACCTGTACTGACTCACTGACTCGACTTCACTTGACAAAAAAAGATTATGGGTACTTTTCTCTAAGTGTCGATAATTGTAAAACAATCTACAAACATTCGGGAAGTCCACTAGGGATCACTACTGGGCATCGGTGTGGAACCTGGGTACGGGGTCCCCTTACCAGCAGGGTCACCATGTCCTCCGGGGAGTCTCGGGGTGTTTCACATGTCTCCACCCAGGATCCGAGGGTACAAAAATTTGACGTGACGTCCTGTGTTCTACAATAAGTCCGATTTTCGTCGTCTAATTTGAGGACGAGTAGACCTTGGACGTTTTAATGACCAAGGGTTGGAAAGACCGTGCTCCCTGACCAAAAGACCTTCTGTCAAAAAGGTAGTTGCCCGTCCCATCGCCCCTCCCGTCTCTTCCCGACCCCACCCCCCACCGCCCGTCCCTTACCAAAGCCCTACCAAGTTCACGTAATATAGGTAATACGGGACGACTAGACTGTCCTCCGTCTCGAGTCCACGATTATGTTCACTACCTCTCACCGACATTTATGTCTCCTTCGAGACGAGTGAACGGGTGACGAGTGGAGGATGACCCACCGGGTAAAGGACCCGGACCCCTGACCCCTGGGGACTCGATCTAAGAATTCCCATGACCGTTCTTGAACCCTATTTCAGGTGTCTCATTGTTCGTCTACGTCTGAGTCATGAGGTCCCCTGAGTTCCACGCAATCCGGATGATTTGGGGGCGTTGATCCGAGTCTCGTTTCTAGACTTTGTCGTTCTTCGGGAGTGACCCGACACCGGACCGGACTTCTTCCGACCCCCAACGACCAGTGGATATTCCATAGTCGTGGGGAAAGGGAGCGACAGAAGTGTCTCAAAAGTCGTTGAATGTCTTGTGCGAGAAGGGACGGAAAACTCCCTTGCCTCTACTTTTTGTTTAGTTTCTTTATTGTTGCACTTGTGTGACTCGACGATGCAGAATTTTCTTTGTATCTCTTAGGTTTCTATTGTTGTCTTTTTGTTATTTATTGGTTCTCCAGCCTTTGTGTGTGATCTTTTCCTCCACCGTTAATAAAAGTACACGTTCAACCGCCGCCACGAATCCTTAAATTGTCCATGTGTATGCAGCGTCTGCTGTCACAGAAAAGGTGGAGGTGACTCTTGTGCTGTATTTTCCTCATCTGAGTTTAGTATCGGTCTCGTGTTTCGTTGTAACTGTACAACCCCGATAATCTGAGACTAGGTTTGATTGTTTCCTTTATTACCCGAGTGGTGTCTTCCGGAAAAAATTGCCTATCAATTTTTTTTTTTTTTAGGGGAACCAAGATAACACCTAATGCACTCGAAGACTGTCCTACAGTCCCCATTCAGATACCTAGGAAAGTTAGGTCAATATTTTTCGAGGATCCTGGAATCAGGGTCCGGGAAGATCACCATGTTAATTAAGTTAGAGTAATTTATAACGAACACTATTCACTTGGTAGTTGCCTGAGACTCGGAAAGACAATAAGTACAAGGACACGAAAGTTCTTTTCCCTAGAAGAATGTCTCCCACAACATTTGTCTGAAAGATGTTTAACATCTATCATGTAATTAACGTGACCTTCTCCTCCCTCTTTACCCCAAATGACATTTTGTCTTAGAAAACATTTAGACTTAAAATTTCTCGTTCTATCTTCTCGGGTGGGTGTCATTTTCTTACTTAATCAGAGTTTGTGTACTGTCTTTAAGTCCCGTCGACCGTCTATGGGTTCCGTGTATTTCAACACTCGTCTTACGGAGTGGGACTCCTGGGTCCGTTATGTACCTACGAGACTTTTATGGTGACAGGTGGAACAACCCTATGACACATAAGGTGCGCATGTGTCCCCAACCCCGGGGTCGCTAGTCACAGAATGGAGCACGAGTGGACAGAAAAGTAGAGACGGGTCCCCGGGTGCCGTCAAGTGGAGATTCGAGGTCTGGTCTCGAGTTCGGGTGAGACCGACAATAGAGGGACGTAGACCCAGTCCGATCGGAGGAGGAAGGTAGAGGAGACTTCTCGTAGTTGAGGAAGGGTGAGTCCGGAAAGGACAAGGGGGACACTCTACTTTCGTTTGTCCGACTTTTAGTAAGCATAGTTAGTCTAGGCTTTAGGTCCAGTTTCTACCGACACCTCTGGGACTTCCTCGGGTTCCGGGTCGGGAAAGGGGAGGATGGAGATAAGGAAGGTTACAGGAGACGTTTGAGTGGTTGTCGGTCTCCAGATGTGTCAGCACTCGTATCTCCTCGGACGGACGGAGGTGCTTTGAGAAGTTCACTCATAGACCTTGATGTGTGGTTAATGGTCTATAGAATCAATGATCTTATTTCAATACATATAAAATACTTGGTACGTAACCGTCCGTTTAAGAAAATGGTGGTCCGAAGGGTGTACCGAACCACCATTTCTTAGACGGACGGTTACTTCCTCGGCGTCCAAGTTAGGGACCCGGTCCTTCTAAGGGACCTCCTATACCGTTGGGTGAGGTCATAAGAACGGACCTCTTAGGGTACCTATCTCCCCGGACCGCCCGATATCAGGTACCCCAGCGTTTTCTCAGTCTGTACTGAACCACTGACTTGTTCTTCTTGGTGGATTGTACCTCCCAACTACAATGACGAGACCGAGTTTCCGGTCTCATTCTGACGTCTCATTTGTTGTCGTGCTACATTAGGAGTCGACCTTTCAACCTCCCTTATCGTAAAGTCTCCTTCAAAGTTTCCTTCTTACTAAAGACCCAGTCAAATTGTCCTCTCAGATTTTATTGACGTCGTCGGTCGAGTGTTCTATTTGAGATTTGGCATGGCACGGACAGACACAGTCTCTCCTCCTTTACCTGAAAAGACTCGACATAGAGTTCACTTACGACCAGTCTTAATAGGGGTTCTTGTAAGACCACTTTCCTACCTGACCTTCGCAGGTCTGCGCAGTGAGTAGTCAGTTCCGACGGTTCACCCTTTGCCCAGGCCTTTTGCGAACAGAGCCAACCCTTTCTATTTCGATCGTCCCCCTCCCCATGTAAAACGAGTCCAGAGTAGTAGCGGTTGTACCACAGGTGGCACCGGGCGGACCCCCTGTCGACCGCTGGGTCGTCATCCTGTACGCGACGGCCCTTGACAGAAGAAGGAAGACGAATCAGACGGGACGCGGGAACGCCCCCAACTTGACACAGAGGGGTTGACGGGGGTTCTGTACGATCTCAGGATTGGGGACGAGGGACTCTTTCACCGGAAAGACCTTTATCCCAGAAACGTCTCTATTAGTTTAATACTACTCCAGTGTGAGGGAATCCCCACACAGGATCCTTCAACCCTTTTATCTCGACCTCTGTCTGTGTGTCTCCCTTCTGGTGTGCTTCTCTCCGCCCCTCTTCCGGTACACTATTGTCTCCGTCTCTGATCTCCCCACGTTAGACCGTCGGTCCTTGGGGTTCCTAACGGTCGATCTCCTCCGTTCTTCCTAGGAGGGGACCACCGGGTCTCTCTTCGACGACTGTGGAACTCAAGTCTGAACATTCGGAAGTCTTAAAGCTCCCTTATTTAAAGACACCGGAATCCGGGGACCCAAACGTCTTGCGACATATCGTCGGGACCCTTTGATTGTGTAGGGACTTGACGAGACCGCAGAGTAGGGAGGAGTAGATGTACCCATGTTCTCGGACCCCTCTTGGAGCACCTCAGGTATCAGTGTCGAGAGGTGTCCCTCGAGAGGTCTGTTTCTGTCATACTACAGAACCCAAAAAAAAAAAAAAAATTCAAATAATACCCCCTTTTTTTTTAAGTGTAAGTGTTTGTGTCTCGTCATATTATTTGAGGTACACGGGTAGGAGGTCGTAGTTGTTGCTAGGTGTAAAACAGGTAAAATAAAGTAGGTTGGGGGTGGGTTCCCATAAAACGTACCTTCCTACGGACCTCGTAAATTTTCGTTTGAGTTGTGTAGTAAGGTCCAGTAGACATTTACGAAATCAGATTTGCTGAAATCTGTGAAAAAAAAACCAGTAGAAACTCATAACACATGAAATAATCAATACATTTCCCTCACTTATCGTGAAATACAGACCCAGGAGACAAAGAAGAGACAACAAATGTCAAGTCACCAAAGGTTATGTAAGTGTCTCAACATGTTGGTAGTGATCCTGGGTCAAAATCTTGTAAAGTAGTGGGGTTTTTAGTTGGGACATGGTTATTCGTCAACGAGGAGTGACGGGGACGGGAGGTCAAGGTCTGTTGATGATTCGATGAAAGGTAGAGATATCTAAATGGACTACCCTTGTGAAGTATAATTGGATTTACCTTAGCATCACGTCATACATTCGAGAACACAGACTGAATAAAGTGAACCGCATTGTAAATGTTCTACGTCGATACAATGTCTAGTTATGATACAATGAATAGTTATGAAGTAAGGAAAAAAGACCGGTTCATTATAAGGTAGCGCACCTATACGACGTAAAACAAGTAGGTAAGTAATCGACAATCTTTAGACCCAACGAAGGTTAGACCCCGACAATACTCGGTGTTGCGTTACTTGTGAACACACGGTCAAAATCACACCTGCGCACAAACATACAGAGAACGACTGACTGTAATTCTCATGTTAACGACCTAGGGTACCACTACGATAAAATTGTAAAGTTCCTTGGTCGACAAAAAGTTTCACCGATGTGGTAAATGTTTGGATGGTCGTCACCTACTCCCAAGGTCAAAGAGGTATTTAAGAGGTTTTGAACGATAATATTAAAAAAAATTAATAATATCGGTAGGATCACTTATACTTCACCATCCATAGAACATCAAAACTAAATACAAAGAAGTTATTGATTACTACAATTTGAAAAAGTCCAAGAACCATATTGAAGAAACTTCTTTATGGAGAAGTCTAAGAAACGGATAAAAAATTAACCCAATAACCAGGAAAATGACAACTCAACAGTCTCGAGAAATATATAAGACCTACGTTAAAGGAAGAGTCTAAATACTAAACGTTTATACAAGAGGGTAAGACACTCGAAAAAGTATAAGAGTGACCACAGGAAACTTTGTGTTTCAAAAGTTGAAGTACTTCAGGTTACATAAAAAAAGAAAACAGTGAAGACGAAATAGATTTTTTTTGGTAACGGAATGGGCTTCTAAATAAAGATATAAAAGATGATTCCCAAATTACCAAAATCACGAATGTAAATCTACTACAGATAAAAATTAACTTTATATCAACTAAATGTTATGATCAAAATCCATATGTCGTTTCACTAAGTCAATATATAAAAAAATTTAAAGTCTAACAAAAGGTGATATCCAATAATGTTCTATAATTTATATCAACACACACACATGTACGATTCAGTGAAGTCAACACAGGTTGGAAAGGTTGGGATACCTGACATCGGTCGGTCCGAAGAGACAGATACCCTAAGAGGTCCGTTCTTATGACCTCTCCCAACGGTACGGGAGGAGGTTCCCTAGAAGGGACACGATATGTCATTTAGGAACAACGAATAGAAAAAATGTATATCATCAAATATAGACAATTAGAATATAAGTATTAAATAGGGAAAGGAGAAAGTCAAGTCAAGTCAGTACAGGTTGAGAAACGTTGGGGTAGTTGATGTCGTGCGGTCCGAAGGGGTAGGAAGTGGTTGTGGACCTCGAACGAGTTTGAGTACAGGTAGTTCAGTCACTACGGTAGGTTGGTAGAGTAGGAGACAGTAGGGGAAGAGGAGGACGGAAGTTAGAAAGGGTCGTAGTCCCAGAAAAGGTTACTCAGTCAAGAACCGTAGCTCACCGGTTTCATAACCTCGAAATCGTAGTCAGGAAGGTTACTTATAAGTCTTGAGTTAAGGAAATCCTAACTGTCCAAACTAGAGGAGTTTCAGGTTCCCTGAGAGTCCTCAGAAGAGGTTGTGGTGTCAAGTCTTCGTAGGAGAAAGGGGAAACCATTGGTACTTAAACAAAAGATAGAGACACTGAGATGAAGACAAAACATTTGTTCAAGTAAACATAGTAGAAAATTCTAAAGTGTATATACACTACAGTATACTACAAACAGAAAGAGACAGACTGAATAAAATGAGTCATTCT
This sequence comes from Capra ibex, assembly GCA_006410555.1. Classification (NCBI taxonomy): domain Eukaryota; kingdom Metazoa; phylum Chordata; class Mammalia; order Artiodactyla; family Bovidae; genus Capra; species Capra ibex. Next base: position 1,373,671 of record SJYO01004081.1, on the reverse strand, counting down.
ATCAGAGATCTAGGTAGGTGTAACGACGTTTACCGTAATAAGGTAAGTAAAAGTACTGACTCATCATGAGGTGACAAATCTATCGGGTGTGGAAGAATTTGGTTAACGGACAAGTACCCGTGAACCCAACAAAGGTACAGAACCGATGATACTTATGACAATAATATTTGTGACCCCATGTACGTATAAAAGTTTTATTCTCAGAAGTAGAAAAGACTCATTCACGAGTCATCACCCTGACGACCTAGTATACCATCGAGATGAAAATCAAAAAATTCCTTTGAGGTATGACAAAGGGTATCACCAATGTAGTGGTTATCAATAAAAAACATTATACTACACTCCATCCCCAGGTTTAAATAAAAGGATGTATCCCTATGTCTGTAATATGAGAAATGTAAAGATAATAAGTAAATGAAGTAAACAAATGAGACCGGCACGACCCAGAAACAACGACGCACTTCCGAAAGAGATCAACGCCACTCGTCCCCGCAGAGTGACACCACCGAAGGGAGCGACACCTCGTGCCCGAGTCCTCAACGCCGTGAACCCGAATAAACGAGGTCCCATGCACCCTAGAAGGGTCTGGTCCCTACCTTGAGTAACCGTACTCCTAAGAGTTGGTGACCTAGTGGTCCCTTCAGGAATCTGTAATGTGAAATCAAGATAAAGAATTATTGTACAAGACATAATATGGAGTCAAAGCCAAAGGGTATTTAGTAGAACTTCTACTAAAAGTAGGTTGATGTCGGATCCCGCTATTTTTTCTTTTGAGATCCCTTCTTTATAAAATGTACTCCTTCACCAATCGGGAAGGGTATAACGGACATTAGATATTGAGTAAAGGGGTCAAAATCCGAAAGGGGGAAAAGAATATTGTACGCTGTTACGTCAGAATCCACTGAGTCAGTCAGTATTAGTATTTTAATCCGGACGGGATTTGGATTCAGTAAGTTAATTCTGAAACCCATATTGTTACACGGTCAGTCGAGATCATTTAGTCTCTATTTTTCTGTCCGTAAGACGAGAGCCTGTTAATGTCGGATCTACCCCTCTCCTTTCCGTACATGTGTTTATGATTGTACCTCACTCGTGGTTGTGTCCTTCCTTCGTCACAGGTGGGCCCTCCCCACCCCTTCTGTGACCCTTCCCTCCCCTGGTCCTGACCCGGGTCTATCTCCCACGGTCGGAGATTGTGGTCGACCCATTCCCGGGACGACTCGACCTTTGATCTGGAGTGCAGATGTCCCCCCACAAGGGGGAGTAAGGGTCGTCCAGTATAGAGACGTCTCTGTGCCTAGGTCCTGAAGGACCACCAGGTCACCAATTCTGAGATGCGAAGGTGACGTCACCCTACCCAAATTAAGGACCTGTCCCTTGATCCTGGGGTGTACGACCCGTCGGTTTTTTTTTTAAAAAAAAAAAATTTGTTTGGTTTGTCTCTGTACCTGAGTCCTATCGGTCAAAAGTCTGTAGGAGTAAAAAAAAGGTTCTCTTCAACTCCACCCCCTCCTTTTAGACTAAAATACACATTAGGAAGTGAAAAACTTCAACAGTTCTTTAAACTTAAAATTTTTGAGATGTCACCCAAAGAGTTTTTCAACTTGTATCTTAATGGTATACTGAGTCGTCAAAGTAGGGATTCATATATGAGTCTTTTTCACTTTTGTCTCTGAGTCTGCCTATGAAAATACGGTCACAAGTGACGTCGTAAGAAGTGTTCTCGATTTTGCACTTTTACAGGTAACTGTCTGTTTACCTATTTTTTTTAGACCATGTCGGTGTGCACCGTATAATAAGTCGGTACTTTTCCTCGTTTCGCAACTACGATATTGTGTCTATTTGGAACTTTTGCAATATGATTCACTGTGCTTCCGTGTTCATAACATACTAAGGTGACTACACCGTAAAGATCTTCTGTGTTTAGGTGTCTGTCTTTCCTCTATTCTCCAGTGGTCCCCAACCTCCCAACAACGAATTACCAATGTCTCAAAGAGAAACCCCACTACTTTTGTGAAGACTTTGTCTGTCACCACTACGAACGTGTTGACGCACTTACATTGACTACGGTGACTTGACTCGAGAATTTTTACCGATTTTACCTTTGAAATATAAAATACACAAAATTGTGTGTGTTGTTGTTGAGTTGAGATCTTACCGGTTTGTTTTGTACAGGTCCTAATGATACAGTCGACACCCGCGGTTAAACCCTAGAGTCCGAGTCTTACTAATTGTGACCTGTGAAGTACACGTGGTTCGTTCCTGAGTCGTCATTCCGTTTGGAGAGTGACTACGACTTCATCCCCGTCTCCTCTACCTATTTTAATTTCTATGTATACAGACATATCGGTTTCGGTACCAGAAAGGTCATCAGTACCTGTCTACACTCTCAGTCTGGTATTTCTTCCGATTCGCGACTTCTTGTCTACGAAAGTTTGACACCACAATCTCTTCTGAGAACTCTCAGGGAACCTGGCGTTCCTCTAGTTTGGTCACTTAGGATTTTCTATAGTTGGGACTCATAAGTAACCTTCCTGACTACGACTTTGAGGTTATAAAACCGGTGGGCTACGTTTCTCGTCTTAGTAACCTTTTCTGGAGTTACTTTCTGACTCCCGTCCTCCTCTTCCCCACTGTCTCCTACTCTACCAACCTACCGTAGCAGCTGAGTCACCTATAGTTAAACTCATTTGAGACCCTCTATTACTTCCCGTCCATTCGGACCGCACGACGTCAGGTACCCCAGCGTTTCTCAACCTGTGTTGACTCGTTGACTTTTTGTTAAGGAATAGGAATTCCTCTAATTTCCGATCTTTATCTGGATTAACATCATTATGTCGTTACGAGAGTCCTTCAAGATTTTTACACGAAGTCCTTTAAGTGTCCGCTCTAGTGTGGACCAGCACCCTAGAGATTTCCTAAGTACTTCCACTGACCTGACGTCGACTCGAAACGTTCTACCCATTCGTCCACCCCGACGAGGTTTTCATCGTCGACCTCAGTTCCAAATCTCCTTCTTGTCGTCTACCGTATAAAATCATAGCTGAGGTCAAACCGACCTCTTCTGAGGTTCATCTCTCCCTCGACCTCTCCGTCGCCCCTGGTCGTGGTCCTACGGTACTTATGGTTTAGTTCTTAAAAGGTAAATTAAGACTCGTCTTCTTACTTCAAGAGTTTCGACAGGGACTCTGACTAATCAGTCTGTTGGCACATATTCTATATAACTTTTCTCCTCTCGCCCCGGGGATTTGTCAGTCCACTCTCTATTCTTTCCCGACCCGGACTGATCACCGGCACCATACGTTTCCTTCCCCGTTCATCCCTGTCCTCCACCGACGAACCTACCTATTATCGATCTTCGACTACCGACGTTCCCCTCCTCCCACCAAACAGAGTAGAGATACACTTTCTCCGAAGGACTTTTCTTTCGTCATACTATCTTTAGTTTGTATGTCGTCCCCAGATCAGGGTCGACACGATTGGTTCGGACACGGGAAACCTTGTTTACGCCTTACTGGAGTAAGTAAATAAGTAAGTAAGTGCCCCGAAGTCACAGGAGTGAAATGCTACCCGGATTTAGAGACAAGATGGGTAAAGTACCGTAGCGAGACTACTATTTTTGCTTTCGATGAAGTTTGGTGAAGTGTAAATTCGCGGGGTACAATGGAGTAACTTTACTTAAAATCTATTGATAGAGAACATGAAAATTTATAACACATTACACAAACTTTATTTACCCAGTAACCGACCCCGAATCTTAATCGACACTAGGTCTCTGGGCTAGTATAAGTAAGGTTCACAGCTAGGGTGTTTTCACTGCACAATAAGTGTGGGTCGGAGGAGGACAAAGGATACGAGTGTATTCCATATTAGAGGTGAAGGGGTCACGAAGTAGAGCAGGTCGAGAAAACCCTTTATTTTCGAGAACCTACAAAACAATGATTTCGGTGCAAGAGAAGTCTCGCACACACGGCTCGTCGGTACTCCTTACCTTGTGCCTTTTGGAAACTTTCTTAAACAATATACTGAGTCCCTTGAGTTTAGCCCTGAGACATTGTTGGATCACCCCACCCTACCCTCCCTCCCAGTTCTCTCTTACCTGTATACATATGGATACTGACTAAGGACAACTACAGCCCGTCTTTGGTTGTGTTAAGACATTTCGTTAATAGGAAGTTAACTTTTTTGTTTGTTTTTTTTAAAAAATTTCTCATTCAATAGCAAGAACGGTCTGTCACGACACAGTAGAATCCGTTCGGTGGTTCGGATCGACACGGACCTAAAGATTTTCCACAGCACCTTACGCAGACCACTGTCTGTGTACGTCTCTGTCTTCGCTACGTGAGGGCGGCACTTCCTCCTTGTCCTTGTGAAGTCAAAATTGAACTCACCTAGGTTCTTTTACTCGTGACCTTTTCACCGTTTCTCCTTTTACTGAACGATGTTTTCACTTCACCCTGTGTGTCGTTCTCGGCACGTGACCCCTCTCTTACTCTCAAGTCGACTTCCTCCAAGACTCTGAGCCCCGGACAGAGTCCAGCTGGTCTACTTCTTCCTACGACGAAAAAAATTAAAAATTTTAATAAAAATAACTTCATATCAACGAAATGTTACAACACAAAGATAACACGTCGTTTTACTTAGTCGGTAAATATATATGTGCATATGTGGTCCCAGGAGACGGGTACCTTAAGAGGTCTGTTCTCACCCAACGGTAAAGGAGGAGGTCCCCTCGAAGGGTTGGGTTCCTAGTTTGGACACAGAGGACCTAACCGTCCGTCTAAGAAATGGTGACTCGGTGGTCCCTTCGGGTATATATGTATATGGAGGAGGGGAAACCCAAAGGAAGGGTAAATCCTATGGACAACCAAGTCACTAATTCTGAGCCGTGCAAAAATTCGTAGAATACCACCTATAGTCCTACTAAAAAGTTGATCACTAAGACGACGACGACGATTCAATGAAGTCAGCACAGACTGAGACACGTTGGGGTATCTACCGTCGGGTGGTCCGAGGCGGTAGGGACCCTAAGAGGTCCGTTCTTGTGACCTCACCCAACGGTAAAGGAAGAGGTTACGCACTTTCACTTCAGCGAGTCATTCACAGGCTGAGAAGTACTGGGGTACCTGACGTCCGGTGGTCCGAGGAAGCAGGTACCCTAAAAGGTCCGTTCTTATGACCTCACCCCACGGTAACGGAAGAGGCTTGATCACTAAGATGACACCCAGTTTCCCCTCGGACCCAGACTGTCCCGTCCAATCACAACTCTTGGGACCCGATAAGAGAGACGATCCTGATCCTATCCCTCGTGGTCGGTTCTCTACACCGGACTCTTACTTTTTTTAGGTTATCGATACTAAAGTATTTTTGTATATTAGGAACGACTCGTTCCCCTCTCTCTTTTCTTCCTTCTCTGTTCCTATGTCTTTCGTTCTCTCACCTTGGGGGTAGGCCACCCTCTCCCGTCCTGTAGTACCTACTCCCGAGAACATCCCTAGGTGTACCGTCACGACAGGTCGAGTCACCCCGCTTCACCGGAGCTAAAACCTTTCTGGGGATTTACATGAGAAGGAAGGTTTATAGTCCTAAGAAGAAGAGGGGGTTTAAAGGGATCTCGGACCACGTCACGTACGTGCGATTCAGTGAAGTAAGCACAAACTGAGACGTTAAGGTACCTGACATCGGGCAAATTCGAGGAGACAGGGACCCTAAGAGGTCCGTTCTTATGATCTCACCCGACGGTACGGGAAGAGGTCCCCTAGAAGGACTGGGTCCTTAGCTTGGGTACGAAGAATACAGAGGTCGTAACCGTCCGTCCAAGAAATGGTGATCGCGGTGGACCCTTCGGGTCCCGAACCACGTCGGACCTCATCTTTGGGGAAGCCCTTCCTTGTCTGGTCTTTTCCGTGGGAGAGGACCGACCGAGGCGGAGGACCCAGTGCCCGGAGGGGAGGACGAGGACTGGGCTGGGTCTTTCGGGTCCCTCCTTCGACGCCGTCCGGACTGAGTGCGTCACGAGTCGGCGAGCCTAGTGCCCACCCGTCCCGGCGCGCACTACTTAGTGACTCTCGGACTGACGATAAGACTCGCGGCGGTTCCTGTGCCTACGAGAACAAGAGAGGAAGGGACAGACCGACGGTCCTCTGTTCGCGAAATCCTTGACTCATAGAAGTAAAAAAATTATGTCGGGTTCTGTCTTTGATAGATTGTGAAAGATAAGAAGGACGCGGGGGAAGAGTTAAGGACCTTTAGTGGGTATCTTCTTTTCCTGGTTTTCGGTCGAGACAGGTTCGGATCGCTTTCGTTGGAACGACTCCCTCCCCGGCCCCTCCTCTCTCACGTGGAACACCTTAAAGGGTCCACTTAGTGGACCGATAATTAAAACTAATTTTCACGGATTCTTACAAGATTTAAGATAATTATGTTCTTTTTTAGTCTAACCATGGAGATCGAGATATATTAATGTGTCGTGAACCTAATTAAAGAGCTAAAAAAGTCGAGGGAATATCAGGTACTGATTGTCAATTTTTCTGTCTGTTAGTCTCCACTGTCACTCTTGTACCTCTTTGACCTTGGAAGTGTCTAACGACCACCCTGACATTTTACCATGTCGGTGAAATCTTTTATCAAACCATTCAGAAATACAACTTATATCAATACTATACTGGGTCTTTAGGGTGTGGGTCGATATATAAGTTCCCTGGACATTTGTATATCGGTGTGTTTTTGAACATGTGTTTACGGGGTAGTCGTAGTGAGTATCATCGGTTTTTCACTCTGATTGGGTTTACAGGTAATTGACTACTCACTTATTTGCACCTTTTACGTATATTAAGTCAGTATTTTTCTTTACTTCATGACTATAATATGTACGGTGTTGTCTTTAGTCGGAAACAGAGTCGACATAGACATCCTATAAATAAATAAATCAAATCCACTTTCTTTTTTTTTTGTCTAAAATTACATATTATCACAAACGACCTGAAGGGTCACCAATCCTTAGACGGACAGTCACGTCCCCTGTGTCCAAGTTAGGGACCAGGTCCTTCTCAGTGTACGATATCCCGTTAATTCTGACATACGGTGTTGGTATTAACATTTTGTTTTGTTTTGTTTTTTGTCACTAACGAAACCATCGTGTATAAAAGTTTATATTTATTATATTGACGTCTTATTTTTGTGTTTAATACAGTCATTTATATTTATTCGGTTTGTAAGTTCTCCTAATCTAATTTAGTGTTGTGTTAAAAATTTTAAATAAGAATTAACCTCCTATTAACGAAAGGTTACAACACAACCAAAGACGGTATGTAGTTGTACTTGGTCAGTATCCGTACGTATACAGGGGAAGGAGAACTTGGAGGGAGGGCGGAAGGTGGGATAGGGTGAGGAGATCCGACAGTGTCTCGTCACCCGACTCGAAAGGTGAAGTATATCGTTTAAGGGTGACCGACAGAAATGTATACCATCACATGCAAAAGTTACGACGGGAGAGTCAAGTAGGGCAGGGGAGGAAGGGGGCTCGTGGTACCGGTATTCAGACAAGAGGTACAGACGCAAAGACAACGACGAGATGTTTATCTGAATAGCCGTGGTAAAAAGATCTAAGGTATATATATATACAATTATATACTACAAACAAAAGGAGAAAGACTGGATCAAGTGAGACATATTGTCCGAGATCCATAGGTGGAGTGATCTTGACTACGTTTAAGTAAGGAAAAATACCGACTCATTATAAATAACATACGACAATGACACAAGTCAACGATTCAACATAGGTTGAGAAACGTTGAGGTCCTTAACGTCGTGTGGTCCAAAGGGACAGGTAGTGATAAAGGGACTTAAACGAGTCTGAGAATAGGTTACTCAACCACTACGGTAGGTTGGTTGAGTAAGAGATAACGGAGGAAGAGGAGAACGGGAGTCAGGAAAGGTCGTAGTCCCAGAAAAGGTTGCGTGGTCAAGAAGTGTAGTCCACCGGTTGCATAACCTCGAAGTCGAAGTTGTGGTCAGGAAGGTTACTCATAAGTCCCAACTAAAGGAACTCCTAACCGATCAAATAGAGGAACGTCAGGTTCCCTGAGAGTTCTCAGAAGAGGTCGTGGTGTCAAGGTTTCGTAGTTAAGAAGTCACGAGTCAGAGAAAACACCAAGTCGAGAGTATTGGTATGTACTGATGACCTATTTGGCATCGAAACTGATAAGTCTGGAAACAACCGTTTCAGTACAGAGACGAAAAATTATGTGATAGATCCAAACAGTATCGATATGAAGGTTCCTCGTTCGTAGAATATTAAAACACCGACGTCAGTGGTAGACGTAACTAAAACCTCTGGTTCTTTTACTTTAGACAGTGACAAAGGTGTAAAAGGGACAGATAAACGGTACTTCACCACACTGGTCTACGGTACTATAAACAAAAGACTTTCAACTCAAAATTCGGTCGAAAAAGTGAGAAGAGAAATTGGAAGTAGTTCTCCGAAAAATCAAGGAGAAGTGAAAGACGGTAATTTGACCATAGTAGACATATAGACTCCAATAACCATAAAGAGGACCGTTAGAACTAAGGTCGAATACTAGACAGGTCGGATCGTAAAACGTACTAAATAAGACGTATATTCAATTTATTCGTCTCACTATTATATGTCGAAGCTGCATGAAGAAAGGGCTAAAACTTGATCAGGTAACAAGGTACAGGTTGTCAGTTTCCGAAATCGTCTTCATCAAAAAAAAAAAACCGTAAGAGAACGAAAAAGATCCTAGGTCACATACAACCGTTAAACTAGAGACCAAGGAGACGGAAAAGATTTAGGTCGAACATATAGAACATGGTGTTGAAGAAACAGGTAAAAAGACAGCTACCTGTAGATACAAGGAAGGTACAGGACCGATAATATATACCACGACGTTACTTGCAATCCCATGTACCCGTTGTGAGTCAAGAGTTTCACTAAGTCTTTCCAACTTTTACCTTTAATATAATGTAATCCGTTTAAGTTTGTTTCTCTTATAGTCTGTACCAAGTTAAGTCTCTGTTTTTCGTAACTTGTTTTTGTTTGTGCTGGGAAACGTCATGAGTTCCCACGTTAAATATTAGGTTAATATATTACTTCTTTTTATATATGTTCACATGAAAGTAATTGATTATACCATACTTGTAAATATTTACTTTTTAATATTTTCTACTCTTATTTATATATGACTATTATTAGTGAAAAGAGTCAAGTGATCATTCACCTGTTTTCTATAGATTCTCATACGACGACGTCGACGATTCAGCGAAGTCAGCACAGGTTGGGACACACTAGGGTATCTGCCGTCGGGTGGTCCGAGGGGACAGGGACCCTAAGAGGTCCGTTCTTATGACGTCACCCAACGGTAAAGGAAGAGGTTACGTACTTTCACTTTTCACTTTCAGTTCAGCGAGTCAGCACAGGCTGAGGATCGCTGGGGGACCTGACGTCGGATGCTCCGAAGAGGCAGGTCCCCTAAGAGGTCCGTTCTCATGACCTCACCCCACGGTAACGGAAGAGACTAGATTCTCATATCTTCGAAAGTTAGAGTTTTTATTCTAATTTACCTATGTAACTTGAGACATCGGATTTTTGTTTCATGTAAAAGTAAGTTCAGGACACTCTAAAATTGAATCCCTCCACTAACGCACTACTGTTCCTCTCCAGTTTCGGTAACTTTCTAAAGACAATGAGTGATAAGGACTTTCCGCCCGTGTGGTGTGGGTGTTCTGGTGTGTTCCTTCGAGCCCAAACCTGGTCCTCTGCCTTCTCCGCCCCCTTTTGGAATCGGTCTCGGAAATAACACAAAGGACGTCCTTTCCGTTCTGTGCTGTCCTATTTGTGAAATCCTGACTGATCAGAGATATTAAGACCGTCCGAAACCCTTACCGACAGAGGATCGACAAACCGTGGACCGAAAGTCAACTGAATCCCTGCCCCTCTCTAACCGAACCACATACTCAGAGTATTTCCCACACCGACCAATCCACACACCCGAGCCCTGGTCTGATAAACGTATACTTTTCACCTGACGCCCCGTTCGGGAAACGGTTCCGATTCTCGACCGATCAGGACCCTCCCCCCGACAGAGACGGGGCTCCGGTGTTCACGGTCTCGTAGTGTGTCTTTTATTTTGTGTTAATTCTATCAACCAGAAGACTACTTACCTGTGGTCTATCTGTTTATATCCTAGATTCTTTTACGTTAATCTTGTCGGAGTCTTTGTACGGATTCACTTTCCTCGATTAGTGTTTTCTGGTACATAAGGTAAATATACTTTACAGATGTTGTCCGTCTAAGTGTCCATGTCTACTACAGAGGCTGAGTTACCTGTACTCAAACTCGTGTGAGGTCCTCTACCACTTCCCGTCCCTTCGGATCCCACGACAACAGGTACCCAGCGTCTCAGTCTGTGCTGACTCGTTGACTTGTTTTTGTCATCCATGTCTCGAGTCACCATTTCGTAGGCGGACGTTGCGTCTTCTGTGCCCAAGGTAGAGACCCAACCCTTCGAGGGGAGTCAAGTCAAGTCAGCGAGTCAGCACAGGCTGAGAATGCGTGCGGTCCGGAGGGACAAGTAGTGGTAGAGGGTCTCAAGTGAGTCTGAGTGCAGGTAGCTCAGGCACTACGGTAGGTCAGTAGAGTAGGAGCCAACAGGGGAAGAGGAGGACAGGGGTTAGGGAGGGTCGTAGTCTCAGAAAAGGTTACTCAGTTGAGAAGGGTACTCCACCGGTTTCATGACCTCAAAGTCGAAATCGTAGTAAGGAAGGTTTCTTTAGGGTCCCAACTAGAGGAAGTCTTACCTGACCAACCTAGAGGAACGTCAGGTTCCCTGAAAGTTCTCAGAAGAGGTTGTGGTGTGAAGTTTTCGTAGTTAAGAAGTCGCAAGTCGGAAGAAGTGTCAGGTTGAGAGTGTAGGTATGTACTGGTGACCTTTTTGGTATCGGAACTGATCCGTCTGGAATCAACCGTTTCATTACAGAGACGAAAACTTATACGACAGATCCAACCAGTATTGAAAAGAAGGTTCCTCGTTCACAGAAAATTAAAGTACCGACGTCAGTGGTAGACGTCACTAAAACCTCGGGTTTTTTTATTTCNGTCTTAAAAGGTCAAATAACACTAGGTGTGTCAGTTTCCGAAACCGTATCAGTTATTTCGTCTTTATCTATAAAAAGACCTTGAGAGAACGAATAAGGTACTAGGTCGCCTACAACCGTTAAACTAGAGACCAAGGAGACGGAAAAGATTTGGGTCGAACTTGTAGTCCCTCAAGAACCAAGTGCATAACGACTTCGGACCGAACCTCTTAAAACTCGTATTCATTTCAGTGAGTCAGCACAGGCTGAGAAACACTGGGGCACCTGACGTCGGGTGGTCCGAGGAGTCAGGTACCCTAAGAGGTCCGTTCTTATGACCTCACCCAACGGTAAAGGAAAAGGTCCCCTAGAAGGGCTGGGTCCCTAACTTGGGGCCAGAGGGCGTAACCTCCGTCTGTGAAATTGGAGACTCGGTGGTCCCTTCGGGTTAAAACTCGTAATGAAATGATCGTACACTCTACTCACGTTAACACGCCATCAAACTCGTAAGAAAACGTAACGGAAAGAAACCCTAACCTTACTTTTGACTGGAAAAGGTCAGGACACCGGTGACGACTCAAAAGGTTTAAACCACCATATAACTCACGTCGTGAAAGTGTCGTAGTAGAAAGTCCTAAACTTTGTCGAGTTGACCTTAAGGTAGTGGAGGTGATCGAATCAAGTATCACTACGAAAGATTCCGGGTAAACTGAAGTGAAAGGTTCTACGGACCGAGATCTACTCACTAGTGTAGTAGTACTGATAGGCCCAGTACTTCTAGAAAAAACATGTCAAGAAGGCACATAAGAACGGTGGAGAAGAATTATCGAAGACGAAGACAATCCAGGTATGGTAAAGACAGGAAATAACTCGGGTAGAAACGTACTTTACAAGGCAACCATAGAGGTTAAAAGAACTTCTCTAGAGATCAGAAAGGGTAAGTCAACAAAAGGAGATAAAGAAACGTAGCTAGTGACTTCTTCCGAAAGAATAGAGAAAAACGATAAGAGACCTTGAGACGTAAGTCTACGAATATAGAAAGGAAAAGAGGAAACGAAAAGTGGAGAGAAGAAAAGTGTCGATAAACATTCCGGAGGGGTCTGTCGGTAAAACGAAAAAACGTAAAGAAAAGGTACCCCTACCAGAACTAGGGACAGAGGACATGTTACAGTACTTGGAGTCAGGTGTCAAGTAGTCCGTGAGATAGATAGTCTAGATCCGGGAATTTAGATAAAGAATGAAGGTGACATATTAGTATTCCCTAAACTAAATCCAGTATGGACTTACCAGATCGCCAAAAGGGATGAAAGAAGTTAAATTCAGACTTAAACCGTTATTCCTCAAGTACTAGACTCGGTGTCAGTCGAGGGCCAGAATAAAAGCAACTGAAATATGTCGAAGAGGTAGAAACCGACGTTTCTTATATTAGTTAGACTAAAACCACAACTGGTAGACCACTACAGGTACACATCTCAGAAGAGAACACAACAACCTTCTCCCACAAACGATACTGGTCACGTAAAAGAACCGTTTTGAGATAATTAGAAACGGGACGAAGTAAGGTGTAAGGTTCCGGTTTAAACGGACAATGAGGTCCACAAAGAACTGAAGGATGAAATCCTAAGGTCAGGGGATATTACTTTCCTGTAGAAAACCCCCACAATCAAGATTTTCCAGAACATCCAGCAGTACTTTGGCAAGTTGAAATCGAAGAAGTCGCAATGACCAACCCCGTATCTGAACCTATTGACACTATAACTTACCAAACGGAACCTCTGCTTGTCTCTAGTAAGATAGCAAAAACTCTAACGTAGGTTCATGACGTAAAGCCTGAGAAAACAACTGGTACTACCGATGAGGTAAAGAAGACTCCCTAAGGACAGGCGTCATCATCTATATTACCAGTAGACTCAATTTAAGTGGGTAAGGTCAGGTAAAATCAAGTGACAGCTGTAAATGGGAACGGTAGAGAACAAACTGGTGAAGGTTAAACGGGACTAAGTACCTGGACTGTAAGGTCCAAGGATACGTTATAACGAGAAATGTCGTAGCCTAGAACGAAGATAGTAGTCAGTGTACGTGTTGACCCATAACAAAAACGAAACCGAGGTAGGGAAGTAAGAAAGACCTCAATAAAGAGGTGACTAGAGGTCATCGTATAACCCGTGAGTGAGGTCATAAGAACGCACCTTTTTGGTTGGCTGTCTCCTCGGACCGTACAATGTCAGGTACCCCAGCGTTTCTCATCGTGTGTTGAATCGCTGACTTGTACGTGGTACCTATGTCTTACATTTAGTACTCAGCAGTCCTTGACCTCTTCCGTCTCTTATCTTGAATCTTACTGACGATTCTCTATACTCCAAAGAAACCCCTAACTACTTTTGTAAGATTTTAATCTATCTGGACACTGATAGGGATTTTGGTAACAAGTTAAAAATTTAATTAAAAATAACTTCATATCAAAGATTTACTGATATATAAAACTTCCCACTCAATATATATACGTTTAATATAGAGTTATTTCAACAAAATATATATATATATATATATATATATACCTGAAGGGATCACCGGGTTACCAATTCTGAGACGGGAAAGTTACGTCACCCACGTCCAAGTTAGGGACGAGTCCCTTGATCTAGGGTGTTCGGTGCACCACACCACTTTTTTTTTTTAGTCGTCTTCTCTTCATAGTGACGATGAATGGGAGTCTAGAGACTACAGAGTCTAAAAGATCAATCTCTCCTCCTAGTACATTCTACAGTTGTAATTGGGTCCTTTGTTCTCTCGGGGGAAAACTATCGACTCGTCCTCTTTTTGTTATGTTTTTATGACAAATCCTCCTAATAAGATTCTCTACGTGTACCCCGTCTGACCTTTTCCCTTCTGATCTTCCCCCTTGTGATCTTTATTCCGGGAACTCTTATTAAGTCCATCTCCTTTAACTGAATCTTTAGTTGTTTTATTCAAGTTTTTCGTTCGGTCAACATATTGTCTAAGTGCCACGACGTGTCGTCTTTGTGTTCGTTGTAACATTTAGTTGATGTGTAGGGTTATTTTTAGAATTTTTTTCTTTTCGTTCCCCCTTCTTAGTCGTTGTGGACCTCTGACACCTGTTCCTCGCTCCCTTTCTACATCGTCGTTCATAGGAATTCCGACACTCGGACCCCGACTACCACAACGGTGACTGTTAAGTTCGGTCGAGTCCTTTACACTCTTAATCCCGAGTCACCTTTAAGAGTCAGTGAATTATTCTGTCGGGGAATTACTTATTCCTAGTTTTACACAGAACTGCGGATTCCAATGGGTCTTTACAAAGTTCGGTTGAATAATTCGTTCTGGTCATCCTCTCATACACCCTTCGTCGAAACGGTCTTGACCCCACTCTTTTACTTGAGATAATGAAACCCGACGACCGTCCTACAACCCCACTAGTGGTCCGTTAAATTCTAACCTTTTACTCATTATTTATCTCCGATCACTCTTTTTAGACCATCAGTAGTCCTCCAAAATCCTTTTATACTTCTTCACTTGGTACATTTTCTTCATGGCCTTGTCCGTGCCTCTTTTAATTTGTAAATTCAAGATGGAGGGTACACGGAACGTGACATCCTCTCCTAAAAAGTTTTACTACTCTTCCATCAGGACTGAACGATCTCAAAACGTCTGTCCACTACTGTTTTGATTTTTATCTCATACTTGTTCACAGACCTTGTGTCTTCTACTTTGTTAAAACAGACCTCTCAAGAGAATCCTAACTCCTAATCCTTCTTTCCCCCCCTTAGTTTTACCTCTCTTTGTCTTAAGTTTCTTATTCTTCCGTCAATGTTGTAGTTTTCATCTCTTACTTCTACCAGTCGAAACTAGTCCTTCGTTACCGTCCCTCTTATCGAAGTCACTTCTAAATTCTAATCTTCGTATTTTTCGACTTTCCCTTTCTACCTTCAACAGAAGTTATATAGTTCCCTTTTATATCTGGACAGAACGAAAGTCAAGTCAGCGAGTTAACACAGGCCGAGAACGCTGGGGCACTTGACATCGCACGGTCCGAAGGGACAGGTAGTGGTTGAGGGTCTCGAACGAGTTTGAGTACAGGTAGCTCAGCCACTACGGTAGGTCGGTAGAGTAGGAGACAGTAGGGGAAGAGGAGGACGGAAGTTAGAAAGGGTCGTAGTCCCAGAAAAGGTTACTTAGTCGAGAAGCGTAGTCCACCGGTTTCATAGCCTTAAAGTCGAAGTCGTAGACAGGAAGGTCACTTATAAATCCTGACTAAAGGAAATCCTAATTGATCAACCTAGAGGAACGTCAGGTTCCCTGAGAGTTTTAGAAGAGGTTGTGGTGTCAAGTTTTCGTAGTTAAGAAGCCGTGAGTCGAAAGAAATATCAGGTTGAGAGTGTAGGTATATACTGATGACCTTTTTGCTATCCAAACTGATTCTGTCTGGAAACAGTCGTTTCATTACAGAGACGAAAAATTATACGACAGATCCAACCAGTATCGAAAAGAAGGTTTCTCGTTCACAGAAAATTGAAGTACCGAACTTAAATTAAAGTGACGACAAAACCTTCCCTCTTAGTCCTGGTGACCTTCTTGACAATTCTAAAAGTGAGTCATCTTGAGTAAAAGATAACTCTCGTGAGGGTGTTGCTTACCGGAGTACACCCTCCCGGACCGATCCCCCGTGTACCCATCTCGTAGGTGAGTCTCTTGACTACACGTTTCGTTCCCACTCTCAGAGTGACCTCTCCGGGTCTCTTGACTGTTTGACCCCGTCCCCGCCCCGCCCGCCCCGCCCACACCGCCCCTCTACCTCTCGTCCATTAGTTTTTCTCACCTTAAATCTCACTGCAATTCCGGAGTCAAGGACACGTCTTCTCTCTGAACAGGTTCGTCTCTTGGAGACCTGTCAGGACTAGAAAGTTACTTTGTCCGTCCGACACCACTATTCTCCGGCCACCCCGCCCCTACCCCCGCCCACCCCCACCTGACTCTTGAAAACTCTCTTACTGATCGGTCCTCCCAAAGTTTCGCCTACCTACATTTCATTATTACTTTATTTCACGTCACCCGTCCCAGAAACCTTGAAACAGAGGGGGACGACTCCGGTCTCCACACTCGTTGACTCCGTTTCTTTCCTCGGGGGCTCGTTTCTCGTCAAAGAAACCCCCCAACCCCTCATCTTTCTCCTTTTATATTTACGACTAAAAGTATTTAGCGGAATAATCAATCTAGGACTTCGTACTTCACTCCACGACACGGTTTCGGTTTGTCGTCTGTGTGCACCCTTCCCCCGGTCACGACCAGTAGGGGCACCCGGTGAGAACGATTACAAAAAACCCTGAAAGGACCACCAGGTCACCAATTCTGAGGTGCGAAGGTGACGTCCGCCTACCCAAGCTAGGGACCAGTCCCTTGATTCTACCGATTTTTTTTTTTTTTTAGAACGATCCGAAAAGAGATTTTCCGAGAAGAGAATTCATTGGGTAGGGAAATAGGTCTGCGACAGAGTTGTCGGAGTTTCACTGACGTCTCTGGTTCTCGCCCTCGAAACCAGAATTAATTCCCAGAAAGGGAGTCTGTACCGTGTCCGAACAAAACTTAAAAGTTTCGAGATTATTTAATAGAAGAGAGGTTCTGGAACAAGTGTCTTTAGTAGTAGAAATCCTCTTGGCTGGATCATTACGTTTGTTCCTGCTTTGGAGAGAGTGTGGACCCCCGTGTAAACCCCTGTTCAGACGGACGTCGGAGATGACGTCAGTGACGAGGAAGGAGGGGATCGGGGTGGGAGGACCAAGGTCTCGTCAGAGAGATGGAAAACATTGGAGTAATTGTAGAAGTAGGGTACGTTGTTTCCGTTCAATACATGCGATGAGGAATCCATAATAAAAAAAATTACCTTAGGTGTCGTTATCAATTTCCAAGGACTTTGAGATACTACTCGGAGTCTTTTGTTTGTTTTACGATTCATTTATTCGTTTGTGCGTATCTGTGTATGTTAGTATAGGACTACAGTGAGGAACCCCGCACTACTATTGATAATTTGTGTGACTCCCGGAATCTTCGTGAGTCTACTTTCCGAAATGGATTTAAGTCAATAGGATAATGTTAGGTGTTCTTGTAAAAGTAGGTTTCCCCACCGTAAAAATCCTCATAAAGTGACTACTACTTCAATACCGTTGAAGGAACCCTAAGTTCCCCTAAATTTTACCAACGTTTACTAAAATGAACAATGGATTAAAGCCTTTCCTGTTTTTCCTTTTTATTCGATAAAGAAATTAGCCTCCCGTCACCGTCTACTCTTTTTCGACTGAGTACCGTGAAATCTACGTTCTGGCAATAAGTTTCACTCAATTTGTAAGTAATCGTTCTTCCCACGCCGGCCCCGCGCCCCCGCCCCCTCATCCCCCGCGAAGGGACCACCCAGTCACCATTTCTTAGGCGGACGGTCACGGCCTCTGTGTCCGATCTAGGGACCAGGTCCTTCTAGGGTGCACGACGTCTCGTTGATTCGGGTACGTGGCGTTGATGACTCGGACACAAGGTCTCGGGCACGAGACGTTGCTCTCCTCGGTGGCGTCACTCTTCGGCTCGTGGTGTCGATCTCTCGTCTGGGGCGACGACGCGGGCCTCTTTTAGGGTGCGTCCTTCCTTCTGGGTCGTGTCGGTGTTTGTCTATTAGGATTCTTTTCTTTCTGTTCATTCCCCTGAGGGACCGCCAGGTTACCAATCCTGAGTTCTCAAGAGTGGCGGTCCTGGGTCAAATTAGGGACCAACCCCTTGATTCTAGGGTGTTCGATACGTTGAACCGGTACTTACTTCTTGTTCCATTCTCATCCCTGGCACCAGTTCTGCTTCCCCGTCTCGACCGAGTCCACCCGTGCACCGTGAGGTGCCGGCTCTCCTCCCTTCTGGTCTCAGACAGCCCACCCTCTAGCAGGGCTCGGAGTCCGCCTTCCTGGTCCTTTCTCCGTTCTCTACGAGAAATTTTTCCGTTTGGATCTCGCGCCTCCCCGTGAGTCGGGTCGTCGTCCTCGCTCCGCGGTCCGTCAAAATTCTGTTTCGAAGCGTCGCAGACCGGCCGGAGAGTGGACGCCCTGACGTCGAGTCTCCTGTTCTCGAAATCGTGTGGTATATGGAACCTTCCTTCGGATCCTGTTCTAAGTTCAGTTTGCTCTTCTCCTGCGCACCGTAGTGTCTTTGGTTGTGACTACAGTCTTCTGGACCCAAGACTCAGTCAGGACGACAGGCTATAATCTACACACAGGGGCCCGTTTCGGTACTCGAAGAGTCTCGGAATCGAGAGGTCAGATTCCTGGTCTAGGTAGGGGAGGATGCAGTGTCCCCCATCCTGTGTCGCTACCTATCCTCCCGTGGACGTTTTCAGCACACTTCCTTCCGTCCGTTCCTCCCTCCCTCCCTCCCTCGTTCTTTTACTCCGGTCCCTCTACTCTTCGACTTTTATTTGTTTATTTTCTCCACGTGTGTGTCCTTCGTAACAAGACCACTACCACCCTTCTGGTGTGGGGACCCCGAATTCGTGTCTTACGGGAAAGTTTATGATCAGAACTGCATGTGTATGTAAACATATCAATATACGCACACACGTCAATTTTCATGGTGTATCAAAATAATATATATATGTATATATCAGTAGATCTTAATAAATATTGTGTATATATTGTTAAATTAAACATAATAGACACAAGTGTGTATATTTAAAGTATGTCTTAGACTAAATAAGACCTATATACGACTTTGTTTGAACCAGTGTCCTTTACTAACCCCGTAAATATCTTTTCGTTTTCCTTCTACCCCGAAGGAACCACCGAGTCTGTCATTTCTTAGACGGACGTCACGTCCTCTGGTCCAAAGCTAGGGACACAACCCTTCTAGGGGACCTCTTCCCTTGTCGATGGGTGAGGTCATAAGAACGGATCTCTTAGGGTCCCTGTTTCCTCAGACCGTCCGATGTCAGGTGTCCCAGTGTCTCTGTCTGTGCTGACTCACTGATTCGCTTGTGTGTGTGTGTGCCCGTGTGTGTGTGCCCTTGTGTGTGTGTGTGTGTGTGTGTGTGTGTGCCCTTCCATTTGGTCGACAGAACTAATTTATCGACGACGTTGGAACCTGTACCTCAACTGAGAAAGTATAAGTGTTACATTAACTCCTTTACTGTTGAATTGGTCTTTGTTAGTCTCTTATTTTATTCCGTCATTTTGGTGAGTCGGGCCCGTCTGAAGTATCAGATGGACGTTACGGAGTTCTTCAAGTTTCCTTTCTTTCTCGTAATCTTCCCCCATTTGTCCTTTTCGAGGTACCTCTAATTGTGTATGTGTCTTGATATATATTTTGTCTATGAGACCTATCGTGTCCCTTCAGATGGGTTATAAAATATTGTTGGATATTTCCTTATTTTAGACTTTTTCCTGTGTGTGTGTGTATATCTATATTTCGCCTCAGTAAAACGACATGTGGACTTTGATTATGTTGTAAGATTTAGTTGATATGAAGTTAAATTCATTGGACCGGTAAGTGACGTCCTTCACCACAGGATCAATTTCGTTCTCCTTCCCGTTCCACGTCCCAGTCCTTCTGTGTGGGTGATCTACGGGAAAGGTGAGAGTAAAAGGAAGGTGGAAAAGGTTGTACTAGTTGTAAATGAGTCGTGGTTGGTACGCTCTTTGATCCGTAACCCTCTTTTGCTGGTTATTAGAGGAACCTCTCAGTCTATATTTTTATCCATTCGTCGATTCGTGGTTCATTCATTAGAATGCGAGTGATGGTTTTTTTCCGCTCTGTCACCTACGATCATTCCGATCGACCCTTCGACAAGAACCTGGTGTACAACGAACCGGTTCTGAACTTCCTTTTCATTCTGAGTCTTTTGTCTCTCAATTTTTCTCCATAATACCTATGTTTCACACTTAGTTGTGTTCTGCAATTCGTGATGTCACACTCATATAGTCATTTATGACTTGACATGTGAATTTTACCAATTCTCGTATGTAAAATACAATGTACATAAGATAACGTCAATTCGAAAAAAAGTAGATTTTTGGTTTGGTTTTTTGACCATGAAGGAATGTTTTTTTTTTTTCTATATTTATGACGGTAAACATCGGTTCATTATCTACCGACCCGAAGGGACCATCGAGTCGTCATTTCTTAGACGGACAGTTAGGTCCTCTGTGTCCAAAGGTAGGGACCCAACTCTTCTAGGGACCTCTTCCTTTACCGTTGGGTGAGGTCATAAGAACGGACCCTTTAGGTTACCTGTCTCCTCGGACCGCCCGAGGTCAGGTACCCCTTCGTTTTCTCAGTCTGTGTTGAATCGTTGATTTGTTGTCAATTCTACGGGTCAGACTAAGACATCGTTCAAGCACATCTCCCTGTCACCCTCTAAGTTATTCTTTATCTGTCTTCGACCCGACACCCTTTGGAGCCCGGTTGTCCATGTGGGCTAAGAGAGTTGGTTCCAAAGATTGAAACACAAGGTTCCTAACCAAAGTTCAAAACCAGACGTTTGTGGGACATTAGTCAGAAAAAAAGGAGAAATTATTAAAACGAAAATCAAAACCGACACGACCCAGAAGCAGGGACACTCTCGAAAAGAGGTCAACACTTCGTCCCCGAGGCCCCGAGTGCCCGGAGTGCCCGGAGACGCCAGCGTCGAGATCTCGGGTCCGAGATCAACACCGCGTGCCCGAACAGTGAGGTGCCGTACGTCGCGGAGGACCTAGTCCCCAGTTTGAACTCGGAGGACATAACCGTCCGTCTGACAAATGGTGACTCGGTGGTCCCTTCGGGGGAACATTGTTTAGAACTTACAAACAAATATTCACGTAAAACTAGACCCCTGTCCCATGTACCCAAAACCTAAGAGTTTTACCGAAGACTGAATCCTTTTAAACTTTTGGTGAGTACTTCCGTTAACCGTCACACAAGACCCACCCCTGTCCTACCCCTGACTCCGATGTATTCAACTCGAGTGAAGGGAACTCTGAACGAGAATTGATTTGTGGTCTATCATAATACATTTGTCCACGGTATGGAGAGAAATCCTGAATTGTCTCGGTAACAATCCTAGATTCTTGTCGAGAGACCCTTTCGACCACTGGGGATAATATCTTTGATCGTCTTCTACTTGTCTCTTCTCTTGGGTCACCCTTTTTTTTTTTTTTGTCCGCCATTCCTCTAAGTTATGTAACTTTACGGCATTTTCGGTTTCCTTTCTTCAGGACCTCTTCTACTTCCCCAATGGCCGTAGTTCAAATTCTCCTCCTAATTCTTTCGTTGCTCTTTTTTCTCTAGCGATTCAAGATACTGTAGGGTAACGTGACAAAGACATCACTATGTTTTTTTTTCCAGTCTTCAATTCCCATTCTATAGGTTTGATCTTATGAACCCTCTCGTCTCTCTCCGCGACAATTAATACTGTATTAATACAGTCTCGTAGTCTGAATTTGGTCCTGACAGGACCTACTTACCTTTATGTCAATCAAGGGATCAACTCCTCCTTCATGTTGTCGGTCCTTCCGTCGTCTATGGTAGACAATTGAGTTTCCTGAACCAGAACTTTTCCTTTTATCCTGTATTCAGTCTTCTTGATCAGCCCTATTCTTTCCCGACACAGTCGATGGATGTACCCTCTACCCTCCTGCAGCTTCCAACTTTTCCTCTCCCTTCCTCACCTGTTCTTGTAGAACATGGGAGACAGAGTGACTTGTATTGTGTGTTTCCCCACCCGGGAGTTCTGTGAACACTCACAACTGGCACCCCTGGTAGGAGGTCCTTCGTCGTTTCTTTCGGCCTCACCTCTCCCCGGGCAGAGGGAAACTTTACTGTTCCTTCCTCTTTCCCGAAGGGTCCACCACGATCACCGTTTTTTTTTGGGACGGACGGTCGCGTCCACTACCTTCTCTGCACACAAGCTAGGAACCCAGCCCTTCTAGGGGACCTCCTCCTTTACCGTTGGGTGAGGTCATAAGAACGAACCTCTTAGAGTGCCTATCTCCTCGGACCACCCGATGTCAGATACCCCAGTGTTTTTTTCAGCCTGTGTTGACTTCGTTGAATCATAGGTGTCTTCCTCTTGTCTTTGGTGGTGCACTGGTCTTTTCCGTCCGGTCTCGTAGGACAGTCTCTAGCTCCGGAGTCTCTTTCGAAAAGGTTTGATGGAAGTACTACCGGAAAAGGAGTTCCCTTTTTGTCATTCTTGCACTCCAGTTCAGAATACTCAAGAAATTTCGATTAGGCGTGCATCTGACGGTCTGGGTCTTGTTATCCGTTAGATGGGCATCACGTTCTATATTAAGTAGGTTACGGTTCCTCAATAAAATAAATATTAAAGTAACGTCCATGTCGAACCCCCGATGTCTCTCCAGTCTCCTTGTGAGCAGGTCGATTCAAATTTGACCCCGTTCTTTTGTTACCAACCA
Source organism: Capra ibex (assembly GCA_006410555.1). NCBI lineage: Eukaryota > Metazoa > Chordata > Mammalia > Artiodactyla > Bovidae > Capra > Capra ibex. The sequence goes on along the minus strand of SJYO01004081.1, from coordinate 1,351,142 downwards.
CAGTCCTATGCTTCCACACTGGTGTGACTAATGTACCGTCCCCTCTCCTTTAAGAGAGTCGGTTTCCAGTGGTTCTCCGATTTATTGGTTTTGCCCGAAGTGGGTGTCTGCTAAGAATTTGATGTCGATCCGGTGAGTAGGTTTGAGTCGTGTCCGGACGTGTTTCTTCCCCTCCGAAAAAGTCTCCCGTCGTCTGTATCCGGACATGTTAGGCCGTCAGGCCACCCCAGTCACCGACCAGTCGTCCCCTGTGAGTCCTCGTGCTTGAGAGGTCCGTACTCAGTGTAAGATGTTACGCCTCGAGTCTCATATTTCTTTTATTGGTCTGCCTGTCTATAAATAATATTTTCAGTTAAATAAAAGGGAAAGACACAAAGTTTTCAAAGGGAAAGACAGTCATTACTCGTCAATTGACTAACCTTCAGACGAACTAATTTATTGTTCAAGTATTTGTGTGTAAACTCTCATATTTCGTTCTCCAACTTTTTAAAGGGGATTGAGGTACATTTAATCCGTCGGGAGTTTTAACGTGTAAAAAGCGGACGAGTGAAAGTATTAAATTTTATATATATGTCCTACTGGAATTTTATAACTATTAATCATATCTTAAGTGTCGGAACTTCTACATATAAGATGTTTGTAGATTTCTTATCTATAGATCTATGGAGAGTCCGGGATCATTAGGTGACACTAAGTTGTAGTACATGAAGTACGTATCTTCCGGTTTACCAGAAAGGAACAAGAGATTAAGATCAGAAGACGACTCCATTGCGTTCCTTGGGCCCATACTGTCTCTGGTTCGGAGACTTTTATCCCGATTCGGTTGACCGAAGGATCACCTAGGATTTTTCAAGGGTCTCTTGTTCGGACCCTAACTCATGAAGCCAATATTTAATGTAGGACCTTACAAGTGTTGACTCCATGGAGTACCAGGAACTGTCCTTCGGTTTTCTGAAAGTCCTCAACTTCCATTAAGACTTGCTTCCACCTCCTCTTGTCGACTGTTAGTGACCTTCTATAAAGACGAAGGCCTCGACTAGCTGAAGTCTCGTCTGTGTTTCATTGACTCGGTGAGCCGTGCATCACACTGAAAAGGGTGAATCTCAAATTGATTCCCTAAGAGACAGGTTCTGTCCGAATGCGACCTGGGTCGACCTCACGACATGGTCCTTCACTACGAAGTCTCTACTCGACGAGAGACCTTTGAGTACTGGCTTCGTTTTACGTTGCTAGGAAAGATAAGCACCTCGCACAGCAACGATGTTTGACCCGTGCTGGCGGAGCACCAGTGAGTCGAAAGGTCTGTTCCCAGGTTCAAGTTATTTCGTAAATACCAATTTTCCTACTTGGAGGTGTCCGGTTGTCTCAACGACCGTCTAAGTGTCCGGTAAGCCATGTAAGTGCCTTGTTGTCGCTATTTATTTTTAGTACTTAAGGACATCACATCTTTTTTGGTGGGTCGGAAGTTGACCAGTCGTAGAGGCCCCCGACTGTGACGACTTTCTCCGGGCTGTTAGACTCCAATACAACCTCAATTCTGTTTGGGTTTTATCCCACTTAATTTTCTTCATTCTCAGGCCTGCAAGAAAACACCCGTGGTCAGTGAGTGAGTTATACGCTCAAACAGCAGAAACGTATTCTCTCGTACAAAGGGAGTGATAATTACCACTTTATTTGTCTTGACACGTTGAACAGACACTTCTCTTTTTCTCGTAATTTACACGTCACTATTAAATTAAGACAATCGTGAAGTAGCAAACTTGTATTATTCCTTAAACCTGATGTAAGAAAAACTGAAGCATGTTTCTATTGAGTTAGAAATTACTTTGTCTTTTACTAAAACTTTTAATGTCAATGACATTGTTTTATGAATTACATTGTAATGTCAGAGGAGTTTTTTTCTTGGATTACTTTATTAAACGACATTCATCTCGTCTCTTAACTATGACCTCGAGTCTAAAGTTTGTCGCAAAGAAGGATGTCTAAGGCAAAAGGTACTGTTAAAGACCATACTAGTCTGGTCGTCCATGTAGTCCTCTATAGAGGGAGACGAATCCCGCCTATAGTCTTCTCCTTGTGTTCTCAATACCCGGTTCGGAAATCCTCGGTCTTTGGTCACTTCGATTGCCTTCGTAGGAAACACTATCGTCTCTTGTATTCGGAATTCCGACGAGGTCCCCTAAGGTCCACGACTCGACAGAGGTTCCGGGAAACCTGTTCCGACCTCCTGTTACAGACCTGAACCCGCTACCTTCGACGGAGGTTAATCCCATGAGAGTTGACTCCCCTTCCTGTGATTTATGTGGGAGACCACGTGCTTTGACAGTGGTCTGAGAGTTCACCTGGTCAGAGCTCGTGACAGAGTTATTGCACCATTCTTGTGCAGTGCACGAATAAGTTGTCTCTCGTTACAAAATTTTCGTGTTCCGGAATAAAACATAACCGACAAAGGGTCTTTTATGTCTCAAGGTCGCTTCTTATAGATTCCACGTTGTCTATAAAAGAGTTCTCTGAGTTCCAAGTAAAATCTTGAACGTGCGGTGTCACAAACAAACGTGCGGTATCATTACGAAGAAAAAATTGGGATGCACCAAACCGTATGTGTAAAGGAAGTCTTAAGGGTTTAATATAAATCACTGTCTCTCATGGGACTTTCTCATGGGACTAATTGTCAACGCCTACATTCAGAGAGTAGTAAAAAAGACCTTAGTACTTACTGTTATGAGTAATCTGAGTCCAGTTCCCGTTTGCATTGTCGGGAAAGGAAGGAACTTTTTACTTACACAGAAAATCTTATCATTCTACGACCGAATTCTTCACTAAATTGGATTGACGTTCTTCTTTACTTGATGACTGTGTAGGCCGTTGTGCCTACTTGACGTTTTACGAATACGACTGACCTCCTTCGACTGTTTTGTACCTCACATGCTAAGGTACGCATACTTCGAGTTCTTCTACGTCTCATCAGATGTCGTTGTCTTCGCACCTGGTCGTCAACGGACCACCCCTCTCCACCCTACCGCTTCTCTTCACCCTGTGTCCGTACTGTGTCCCCGGCACTCCTTTGAAACCCCTCACTGCCTGTGAAGGACGGGACTAGGCCTATTACAAAAGTGTCCATACATACCTGTATACAATTTGGAAGGCCTTAAAATATAGAGTTTACGTACGGTAAACAAAATTCGGTTAATAAGTTGTTGTTTTTTCTGATGAAACTTACAATTTTGTTTGTTTGGTTTTTTTGTTTGTTTGTCACTAAATTCATTTACAAAACTTGAGTAAATTAAATTTTTTGATGATCGATTTCTGACGGGACAACCTGATCACCAATTCTTAAGTGGTCGGTCATCTCCCCTGTGTCCAAGCTAGGGACTAGACCCTAGGATGTACTACGTCTCTTTTTCCGACCCGTGGTCTTGATGACTCGAACACGAGACGTTGTTTCCTTCGGTGACGTTACTCTACGGGTGCGTGGTGTTGTTTCTCCTCGAGGACGAGTGGAGTTGATTTTTTTCGGGTGCGTCGTCTTCTGGGTCGTGTCGGTTTCTATTCATTATTTTATTTATGCATTTAGAATTCCCCTTTTTTGATGATCAAATATTTTTTTTTTTTTCTTCTTCTTCTTCTTCTTCTTCTCCGTGTATGAATGGTATTCTTACTTTTTCATCTTTTGGGTGTAGGTAGGGTCCAACAGGACCTAGTTTCTGTGGTTTATGATTTTCCCTTTTTTTCTTTAGTGTTATATTATTTAATTATTTTACTTCACCGATTTTTCATCTACTTTGTACCGAGAAGATCTTTTACTCTTTCCTCAGTCCCACACATTTTGCAAAGTGTCAAAAATCGCGAGGACGTGTACGTACGAGGATTAATTCGAAATGACTGTCGGAAGCAAACCATTCGACCGTCTTAGGTTTATTTTTTACCTTACCTTCCGGATTCAGGTTCTCCAGATATAAAAAAAGTGAAACGATAATTCTCTCTTACTACTTGTTGGAGTTTGGTGAAGACAAAGTAGTAGCGAAGAAGGTCACTTTCCATGACATTGACTACGAAAATTTTTATGAATTAGAAAATTCATATGGTGAGTAAAAAGTATGTGATAAACGAGTGTCCTAATGACGTACTGAAACTGTGAGATATCGTATAAGAAAATAAAAGTTAATGATTTTTCATAGGTCATCGAAAATTGGGTAAAAGAAAAAATTTTAATACCATTTTATGTATATTGTATGTTGAACGGTAAAATCGTTTGAAAGTGACATGTATGTTGAGTCGTCGTGGTTTATGTAAGTACAGAAACGTGTTGGTAGTGGTAATGGATAAAAGTTTGAAAAAGTAGTGGGGTTTGTCTTAGAGACGTGAATACTTGAGAGACGTTCTTGAGAGGTACCGGGCAGAGGAGTCGGGGACTGTTTGAGATTAGACGAAAGATAAGGATACTTAAACGGGTAAGATCCATAAAACACAATTCATCTTAGTGGGTCATAGACAGGAAAACACACGTCGACTAAAGTGAGTTGTGTTACAACAATTCCAAGTAAGTACATCGTGTGTAGTCTTGAGGTGAGGAAAAATACCGACTTATTATAAGGTGACGTATCTATATGGTGGAAGACAAATAGATAAGTAGATAGGCACCTGTAAAATCAACAAAGGTGGAACACCGATAATACTTATTACGACGTTACTTATTACCGTTTGTTTATTGACTTTGACAGAAGTTCAGAAGCCTCATGTCGAATGGACCTCACCTTGACGACCCAGCATACAATTACAAACGGAAAAACTCCTTGGTAGTATCATAAGAGATGTTGTCGACACACCAAAATGTAAGGATGGTCGTGACATACCTTAAAGAGGTGTAGGAGTGGTCATGAATGATGAAACAAGATGAAACGAAATTAATGTCTGTAGGATTAATCCACACTTCACCATCAAGTACAAAGAGGAAACGTAAAGGGATTCTCTGATTCCTACGATTCTTAGAAAAGTCCCCAAGTGACTGGTAACCATGTGTAGACAGTATTCCTCAACAGGGATACAAAAGAAGATTCCCAAAATAATTAAGAATAATTCTCTAAATAATCGAGAATATCCATACACTAAGTAAAACTCAATTAAGAACATGTATTACATTCCCAGGTTTAAGTAATAAGACGTTACACATGTAGGTCGAAAGGGTCGTGGAAAACCACTTCTTTGGTGAGAAAGGGGTCACTTACCAGAACCATGGGAAGAATTTTGAGTCGACTGGTGGTTGTACTAGTAAATTGGGTACAAGAAACTAGTGTAATAATCATTTTAAAAATTCACCCTCTTTAGTCTCCTCTAAATTAAATCGTACTCACTAAATCGTACCTACCGGAATACCTTTTGTTTTTTCGACTCCACATTAGTGGGGAGTCTCCTTCGTGTCACCGGGAGGTTTGAGAGACTTACGATGAAATAGAAAATTTATCGAAATGGCTGTATGTTAAATGTATTATGATTCGAGTATAGTGAGTTACCTAAAATCATATGAATGTCTCAACACGTTGGTAGTGGTATTAGATTAAACTCTGGTAGAAGTAGTGGGGTTCTCTTTGGGTAATCCTTAGTGAGAGGTCTGGGTGGGTTGGGTTTCGTTGGTGATTAGATTAAAGAAAGAGATATCTAAACGGATAAGGCCCATAGAGTATACTTACTTTAGTGTATTTATCCACCAGAAACCACTGATCGAGGAAAATGAATCGTATTATCTCAACTTCAAGTAGGTATGACATCGTAGATAGTTTGGAAGTAAAGAGAACTTGACGGTTTATTATGAGGTAATCTACCGACCTACCGTAGTGGCTGAGTTACGTGTACTCAAACCCACTTGAGGCCCTCAACCACTACCTGTCCCTTCACACCGTACGACGCTAAGTACCCCAGTGTTTCTCAGCCTGTGCTGACTCGCTGACTTGACTTGACTATACTTATATAGTATAAAATGAATAGGTAAGTAGCCAACTACCTGCATGTCTACAAAGATGAAGAATCGATAATATTTATTAGTAAACGACACTTGTGTAAAGACATTTTTACAAATACACCTGTAAACAAGAGTAGAGAGAACCCTTTTGTGACGTCAAATTGGATGACTTGGGGACAACACACAGTTTTTGTATAATTCGTAACCCTTGTGTTTCTCCTTCCTGTGTCGTACCAAGATAGGAGTTCCTTCCGTCTCAGACTATGTCCCCTAGTTAGTCGGTCAGTCACACTTTGTGGCGCCGTTGACAAGATGGTGTCCGCACGTGGTTGACGACGCCTTTGGTCGTCCTCTTTCGTCATAAAAAGAACCCTTCAGTTCCTTTCCGACCCTCTTGTTTCGATAAGTTACACTTAGTCCGCTCACGATCCCTGGTTCAAATGTCTTAAAAACAAAAGCAAAACCGGTATGACACGCCGTACCCCCTAGAATCAAGAGACTGGTCCATGACTTGGACACGGGGGACGTCACCTTCACTCCTCAGAATTGGTGACCTGGTGGGCCCCCTCACACTTCAAAAATTGTAATTCAGTACTTCAAACCCCAAAATATGGAGTTTGTCATTCTTTAGTAAGTTTTGAGTTGTATGGTCCCCTTATTCATTTCGTTTGTTACTAAATGAGAGGACTAAGACGAAGATTTTGGCACTTTCAGTCAGATTGCGACTGGGGCTCAAGGATCAATCCCTAGAATTCTGATCGTCCGTAAGATTAATTTTTCTTTGAGGAACTTTACAAGTAATGTTAGGTAGGTAGACTAATTACTTCTTTTGTAATCGATTCTTCCTTTTAGATTTTATCAGTAAAGTCTTTTCCTACGGGTTATGGGAAGTATGTTTCTGTAGACTTGCCCACCGGTCATCGTAAAAAATCGAGGATGAGGTCTCGTATCGTTCTTTTGTCTCATGAGGATGGAAACGATTCAAAAGGAAAAAGGGAAATCGAGGTATTAGTTTATTCGATTGTGGGACTAGGATATTTAGTAAGAAAGGTGTTGGTAAGTTGTTCATGGACTCGCAGAGTACACACGGTCCGTGGGAAGGATCCTGACCCCACTGTCGCTTTGGGGTTTGTGACGGGAGCACTTCGAGTAGAATCACCCTCTCTGTCTGTCATTGTTTATTTGTGCGTGATGTACTGGTCCCTCTCCACACGTAAGTCAACCACATAGAGGACGTTACCCAAAGGGTCGGCCGAGTCACCATTTCTTAGGTGGACGGTCACGTTCTCTACGCCCAAGTTAGGGACTCAACCCTTCTAGGGGACCTCTTCCTTTACCGTTGGGCGAGGTCATAAAAACGGACCCTTTAAGATATCTGTCTCTTCGGACCACCCGATGTTAGGTGCCCCAGTGTTTTTCGGTCTGTGCTGATTGATTTGTTGTTGTTAGAGGTCGTTGTAGACGAGAACATAATTGGTGAGTGCTAGTCTATGGTCACCAGGTTGGGGTAATTCGCTCGTTTCGTAGTTAGAAGTTCCGGTAGATGACTGGAGTCACAGTTTTGATGTTCGGAAAAAGGAAGGTAAGAGAAAGAGGGCTGGAGAGAAGTAAATACTAGACTCATTGTGGGGGTGGGGAGTTTAAGACCGAAGGACAAAGACACTGGTGACCCGTAGGAGACTCCAAAACGGGTATAAAAGAAAGGGGTAATTTGTAGTGTGGTGACGGTATCAAAGTCTATAAAATAGGCACGTCAACTAAGAGTTTAGATGTAAAATGTTTTAATCGTGAGTTACTGACTCTCACCATATGGGGTCCTCTCTGTTTATGAGTACTGACAGGGTCTCTTTGTTACAGAAAGACTTCGACTTGTTTTCGTTCTTTCTAGTTAATCTTACGAAGACTGTTCCTGAAGGGACCGCCAGGTCACCAATTCTGCGAAGGTTACATCCCCCACGTCCAAGCTGCGGGTCAACCCCTTGATTCTAGGGTGTGCGACACGTCGTGTCGGTTTTTTTTCTCTGTTGTCAAGACTGATGGATGTCATCCGGTGAGAATTGGATCTTCTAGAGTTTGAAATAGCTCATGTGTCCTGAGTGGTCCTACCGAACAACTTTATGTCTAGGGGTCCGGGAGTAAGTCGCTCAGGTGTCATTCGATTGACAAGACATGAAATTACTCAAGGGTCTAACTAAGACTGAATTCTGTAAATACTTGACAGAAAACTTTGTGTCAACATCCTTCGTCTCCTTCGCAGAGTCCCTTCGGCGTCCCAGGTACCGTTAAAGACCGCCCCTACACACCCTTCTTGCACACATACAGACACAAACCTACCACCCTCTCGACCCCGGACACACAGTTCACGCCCCATTACTCTTCGTACCCAGAGGACCGGAGGGACTTCACGGTTCAAGTCCGACCTTCTCCTCCGCCACCCGTCGTCCCTGACTTCCTAGACAGAATGATTCACAAGTGAAGAAAGATCTGTCCTTCTTAGACTTCCATTTTCACCTCCCCGGCTTGACTATTTACAGCTCCCCGGAAGGTACAATCCAGTGATTCTTGGGTTCCGAAAATCATGTCGCATGATGTCGTGCTCTCGCGGTGGATGGCACCGGGACGTCCGCCCCCATCCGGGAGGGTGGCGATTTGTGAGGGACAGGTCGGGAGGACGGGAGAGTGGACCGGGTGGCGTCGAGGTTACGAGGGCCAAGGTAGTTGCTAGGGTCACTGCCAGCGGTTTCGGAGTGACGAAGGAACCTAGTCGAGGACTGCTGGGTCCAGGCGTCTTTATCGTCTCGATTAGTATAATCTTCCAGGTGGTTATTTCTTAGGATTTCAGTCTTTGTCTTGTCCAAGAATTTATAATTCTGTGATGAGCATTGTTGCGTAATCCTTAGGTAACTCTTAATGCATTTGAGATTAGGGTTATGAGATTGACCATACAACCTCTCTTTGTCTTTCTTCCCCCGTTTTAATGGACATTTTTACCTTTGAGGGGGTCTACATTGTAGAATCAATCGTAGGTGAAAGGAGATCTTTTGTCACTTGTGTCTGGAGAGATTAGGTCACTTCACACGTAAGTGACTGTTGACAGACGTGACCAAATAGTTTAAGATAATACCGTCTCTACTCAGTCTCATAGACTTATGGGTTTAAGTTGGTTTGTCGCTCTTTCTCTCTCTCTCCTCTTTTTCGCTAAATTTGTCACGTTCCCCAAGGTAGACGGTGACAAGAGCCACTCCGACAGTGTCCTTACTCGCGCCAGTCCCGGCTCTCAGAGTGTCTCGTCGTCGTCGAAGTTGATAGGGTACTCGAGTTTAAATTATCCTCAAAAAGACATTGTACCAGAGATTACCGTGAGTTGACTAAGTAGACCCCAAGTTCCCTTCTTTATGACTGGTTAAGGTTGTATCCTCCTTTTTGGTCGATATGACCTGAAAAACTTTCAACCACTTGACCAAAGGTCGCCCCGTAAGAAGGATGTGGTGAAGGCCCTCACTATACTCGCCCACACCCGGCGTTAGTTTTTAGCCTCCTTTAGAGATTCCCTGCCGAAGGCGGTGTAGTCCTGACTCCGCCAGTGCACTCTCGTCTCTTCGTCCTAGACCCCTTGCGTAGAAAGGAAATGGTGGACTTAAAAGATATTAATTCCGAAATCTTATCGAGTCGAACTTCCTCGTCAAAGGAAAAAGGGAAAAATAAATGTCTCCTTGTTCTGTCACTTTGCCTTGGACACGGCATGGACACTGTCGGTAGTCTTCGCGTAACTACCTGAACAGCAAACCTCTTGGACGTTCCTTTCTGTCCGTGCCCCACTACTGCACTCCTCGCGTCATGTACACAGAGGAGGGTTGTCATGTGTGTCCGGACCTAAGGGTACTGGAGTGTCTAGAGGGGTTCTATCGTTCGCCTATGCCGAGGTAGTGGTGGAGAGGGCTGAAAATAAACATTACAGACGGAGACCGACCACGAGTTCGATGACACTGAAGATTTTCGATGTCCTTTTGAGGATAGAGTCGTCGTAGAATTCCCTGTCTATGGTTTGGATGATTAATGGTAGAAAGGAGAAAACTTTAGAACAGGGAAAATAACAAAATAACCGAGATTACGACGTGGCGACCTCGGATGGGAACCTGTTTCGTATATGTGAGGGTTCGTTCGAAAATTTGTTTGGCTGTTTCGTGTTCTCTACGGTCAAAGGAGGGGTTACGTTTATTTTGATGCATTACCATGAAAATGGTGACAAGTGTCCTGTTATGTTTCTAGGGTAAATACGGGACCGCCGACCAGAGTTGGTGGAGGGGTCCCGACTAGTGACTGAGCTCCGTTCATTTACGGAATCAGGACTCTCTACTCCGTTTGTCAAATTGACGTTCCTTTATGAGTGCTGACATAGGTTGGTCCCTGGGCTACCGGTCTTCGTCTGACTCTCGATTGTGGCCGCGAGAGAAGACATTGTACAGCCTCTACTTCGGAACGTCGCAAGGTGGAAGGTCGTGTTTCTCCACGTTGGGTCAGTCGTAGAGCTTTAATCGAATCAATGGACTGAGAACGAATGGTGCATGGGAGGTGGGCGGCCGTTCTAGGATTGTGACCAGATAGGTTGTTCTGTCGACTGAGAGGATTTTTTTAGAGGAGGTATTAAACGAAAATCTTTCTAGTGGACAGTTGAGTGTACTACCGTCTACCCCTGTCTGGTGGTCAGTCTGTGGTTTTAGTCCTTTTTAGTAGTCTGGGTGGGAGTGACAAGGAACGACAAAAGGGAAGAGGCTAGTCGACACTTCAGAAAAGAACGGAAAGGTGGGGGGACGAAAAATAAACTTTCTATTAATTACTCTGAGACACACAGTGTCCAATACTCACCACTTGTATTTATAAGTGATTTTAATTTACGTCGTTAATACCAAACCGTTTTTGATTATCCAGTTCTACAAATTTTATTCAATTACACCTCCTGAAGGGACCTCCAGGTCACCGATTCTGAGACGTTAGGGTTACGTCCACCGGATTTAAGTTAGGGACCAGTCCCTTGGTCTAGGGTGTACGACGTTGACTTCTCAGACGTACACCGTCGATTTCTCGGCCTATGGTGTTACTTCTGACTTCCAGAGCTCACGATGTTGATTCTAGGTCGCGTCGGTTTATTTGTCTGTCAATTTTTCTTCTTCTTCTCCACTACACCTAGGAACTTCGTTGTGTCAGTGTAAGTCTATGTCAGGACAAACCTTAGAGCCCCGTAACCCTGTAGACCACGTGAGAGTAGTCTTAGACAAGTCCTGTGTCTTCATACACGTTCAGATTTGCGTCGTAAGAGTGGAAACCGAGACTCAGATTCTTACTCCCGCGTGTTCAAGTCTATGTTATTGTCGTATAGTGGATTCCTATGTGACACAAAAGTACGCGAGTCCCGTCAAATCAGACAGGTGTCTAGATTTCCATTTCTGTCCGATGGTTCCAAGACGGTGTCAGTACATCCACCACGGGTGATGGTACGCAAGACATATAGGTAGACCAAAACTTCTAAGGATGAAGGAACAAACCCGAAGGGACGACCGAGTCACCATATCTTGGACGGACGGTTACGTCCTGTGCACCCACGTTAGGGACTAGGTCTTTCTTGAGGACCTCTTCCTTTACCGTTGGGTGAGGTCATAAGAACGGACCTGTTAGGATTTCTGTCTCCTGGGACCGCCCAATGTCAGGTACCCCAGTCTCTCTCAGTCTGTGTTGACTCACTGGGCGGTATCGTTTTTCAGTGATAATTTTAGACGACACCCCCCCCACGTCCTTGGAGGGGCAGGGGGTACACGACCCGCGGAGGAAAGCGTTTATTTCACCCACGTGGCACTTTTTTTTATTTTATTTTATTTTAGACGACACCCCGAAGGGAGTACTGAGTCACCACTTCTTAGGCGGACGGTTAAATCCTCTGTGTCCAAGCTAGGGACTAGACTCTCCTGGGGAGTACGGTGCCTTGTTGATTCAGGTACACGGCGTTGATGGCTCAGACACGAGATGTCTGGCCTCCGACGGTGACGACTTCAGGTGACGGGACTCCGGACACGCGGTGTTGTTCTCTTCGGTGTCGTTCCTCTTCAGACACATGGAGTTGATCTCTCGTCGGGGACAAGAGACGTTGGTCTCCCTTCTTTTTTTTGGGTCCGTCGTTGTTTCTGGGTCGTGTCGGTTTTTACTATTTATTTATTTTAGTTGAAATTTTCTTACCCTGCGTGTTCAAGTTTGTGTCATTGTCGGATTCCCGTGTGACACGAAAGTATACGCGTCCCGTCAAGTCAGACAGGTGTACAGATGTACATTTGTAATGTCTTTCCGATGGTTCCAAGACGGTGTCGGTGCATCCACCATGGGTCATTGTACGTACGACATGCAGACAGACTGAAATTTCAAAGGGTGAAGGAACAACTACGAATGTCGATATCGTTTTTCAGTGATAATTTCAGACGACACATGTTCCTTCGTTTACGTTTTGTTTTATTGGGGACGATAATAAGGATGGAAATACTAGGCTGTCAGTCATATGGTTCGATCATACAAAGGGAAGAAGCCGACACCCACTATCCATTTACTTGTATTGAACCTAGAGATTGTATGTTAATCGAAATCTCGATTCGCTAGGGACCCTCATATGTTTTCCGAGAATTTCATATGAATTTCTCTAGTCTCTCTCGTTGTAGGGTCACGCAGGGTCCTGTTTTCTTGACTAGGGCGTTGTTTCCTGACTCTTTTTTCTCGAGACATATAGTGTCCCGACGGCGTCCGACCCAGGCGAAAGGATACCTGAAAAAAAAAAAATTCTCAGACCGATAAATGGTCATCCTGTCAAATCCTTTTTCCCGACACCTTATTCACTATTTTGAAATTTACTACGGTCTAAAGTATTGGGTTATTTTAGACTGATCACTGAGTGAGAACGATCTCCTTTTCTACGAAGTGACCGGCATGGATATTAAGGAGGCTGCAGCATGGTCTACCTGTCGACCAGTCGAAGCCGGAGGAAGGTAGGTTTCAACAATGAGTCTATTTTCCCGTTGGTCTTCTTCTTCCTCATTAAGTGATTGAAGTTCGTGCGCATCCGGTCACTTATGATGTTCCTTTTGTGGGTCGACAGTCGTTCCTCGCTTGTCGTGTCACATTGGTGGCGAGATTATGTTAATTTGTCGTTTTGTTCCGTCTTCTCGACCCCGGGGTACCATGGACTAAAATTTTAACTTACAAGGATACTTAAGGGTAACGGACTGAACAGGATCAGAAGGAGGAGAGAGGGGGGTCGAATCGCAGATCTTTCCATCATTTTATTCGGAACCCTAATTTTTGTGTCTCCTGATGAGGGATTGACAGGGGTGAAAGAAGAGGAAAATCGAAAGACCATCTTCGTTGGACCATAAAACTTGGTATTCCGTCCCGTACCTGAGTGTAAAGAAATAAATCTATTTCTATTTCCATAAGTACGGTGACTCCTCGTGATTGGTATCCGTTTGCTTAGGTCACTTGTAGTGTCGAAAATAACGTCCATCAGTTGGGAAAGTCCGAGATGAAGGAAGCTTCAATTATACTACTGGTTACGTTTCGTTTCACTGACTTAAGATCAAGGTTTCCAGATTCTTTTCGTAGTCGCACTTTTGATGAAATTATCCCATCAAAGACTTTCGACTCAGTTTTTACTTTCGTCTCCTAGTAGTGCCCGGAACACCGAGATCCAACTCCTCGTTCTCGAGGGTATTGTACCGTCACCCCGACTCTTTGGATATAAGTTGTGTAATAATGGTCCTTTAGGCCTGTAAGTCGTAGTTTCCTTCTCCCCCTCCTCGTCTCTCTGGGTGAAGTTTCCCACAGACCGATCATATAAGAGAAGGGACCTCGACGGTGAATAAGGGATCCATAGTGAACAAAATTTCCCCGAAAGGACCGTCCTGGCGGCGGGGGATCTCTCGGTTTAGAGTTGGTGCTCACGTAAAACAGGTCTGTCGGCCGGTGTTTCTGTTTCCCTAATTCAAGTGATCTAAGGGAAATATGGGACAGGTACCGCCCCTTGTTATCGAACACTTTATGTTTCCCTATCGTTCCCTCACGGTGCAAATCAGTGTTGTTTAGATTCAGGACAGAGTCTTTAATTTGAGAATGGTCGTCTTATAAAATTATTGATGACATTTTTTTTATTGATTAGTAATCGTATTCTTGTCCGGGGGTCCCTTGTACGTAAAGGGACATAGTAAACCAACTTCTTGACACCCTTGATCGTGAAGCTGGACTTGAGTACGAATTTGAAATAGACAACGGTTCACAGTCAAGAGAATCGGACCCCATCCCTCTTCCCTCACTCATTCATGCTTTATCCTGTTGGTCGTCTGAGACTTAGATGAACTCTCCAATATAAGTATTGCGTAGTAATTTGGCATTTTAATTTTTCCACAAATAAGTATTATTGAGCTGTAACGTCTGAAGTCCCTCCTACCTGACCATCCGGAAGATAGGTGTCCTTCCCCTTGACTCTGTGTTCCTTCTCGACTCATTTCGGTGTCTGGAGTGTCTTTGAATCACCTATTCGACCGTTGTATCGGATCCGGAGAATTGAGGTGAGGGCACGATCTCCGGATTTTGTGGTTCTGTCTTTTTGACACCGTCTTACCTGAGTCAAATCTACAATCCTTTTTTCGGACTAACCTCCAATACGGTTGGGACCTTACGTGATGGGTTCCTGTGACACGTCGTGGGACGAGACCGGAAAATATCTTCCCGTTTGATAAAAAAAGGGATCTTGCCGTTCTTGTAACCGTTTCTTCTGTCTGAATTGCTTGGTGAGTTCGGGGAGAACTACATGAATATTAAGATATTCTGAAGTTGTCCGGTTTTCCGTATATAAGTTTCTATGGGTAAAAACGGAAGAATGAGTTTGAGATCATAGTCCCAGTCGTTTAACCCCGAGTGCCCGGTGAAGGCCAGTCCAGGCGACCAAGGTACTACAGACACATCAGGAGACGAGATGACTCGACTCACCGACACCGTCTCTGACATGTCACCGGGGTCTTAACTTTTGTAAATGGAAACCGAGACGTGTCTTTTCCGTGGTGGGGGGCGTGACCCATAGTCTATGTTCGAGTTCACCATAGTTATTTGTTCGACTCCCGGTGACAAGGAGACCTGTATATAAGGACTTTATTTCAGAGTTTCTCTTCGATTGACGAAGTTCCACGGAATAGGGGCCGTCACGATGATAGGTCCGATACCATAGAGGGTCCGAAGCCACCCCTCCAAACTTGTCAGGAATGGCGATATTGAGGTCCTTCCGTTGTTCGGACCATCTTCGAATAACGGAACTGAACCGAGTGTCATAACGGAAGAACCTAACTTATTAATCCGAGTCGAAGTAGAAGCAAAAGTCGTGGTAATTAATTGCCGGACACACTCAGAAGAAGTTTTAAAAGAAGACAGAGCTATGGACCCTATGGATGTTGTTGTCGTTGTCGGTGTGACTCTCCCACGGAAGTCCACGGGTTGTGACACGATTCCCGAAATGTGCATGGTAATGAATGCTCCAGGTACGATAAAAGTAAACGCAAAATGTCCTTTTTCATTGATTCCAAGTCTCAGGTTCCAGTTAGTTCCAGTGTGTCGATTACTCGTTGTTTGGGTCCTGAGTTTAAGAGGAAATAGACCGAAGTTTCGTTACAAAAAAGTTGGTGTAGTACGAGAGAAAGTATGTCTTTTTGAGCAATTAATGCATGATAATTTGACTGCACAGAGAAGTCATTCTGAGTTTTCTATCTTCTTGGTATGTAGATAGACGAAGACACCAAAGTGAACATACAAGACGGACATGCTAGACATAAATTGGTGTCTATTCATAAAGTGACTTAAAAAGAAGACTTCTTTTTTTCTAGACAGAGTTCCTCACTTTAAGTTTTAGGTAGGTACGATTAAAGTTCGGTTACAGAGGTAATATTTTGGAGTAAACGTTTACTACTTAAAAGGACTTTGATATTTTTCCACTCGGAGTGAGGGAGTTTGTAAACGTCGACACGGTCCGCTCCGACACCGCAGCTGTCCTGTGTTTTGTCGTTCTGACGAGAAAATTAAGTGACTTTCGTCGAGTGTCAAGAGGATCCCTCTTTCTCGACCCGACAAGGTCGGAGCCCAAAGAGAGACGGCCACAATCGTTCTGTTAGACTCATCTTTTCGTCGGAGAGAGTGGTTAAAGAAGGCCACTGTGGTCCTCAGGTTTCTTCTACTGCTAGGGTGGTCGTTTGACGTGCCGGCGGCAGTGGTCCTTCCGTATGACCCCCCCGCCCTTCCCCTCTCCACGAGGACTGTGTAGACCCTACGAGCAATTGGTGTGGTAGCACTCTCTGTGTGCACCCTCCTGCCCCACGGACCCTTCCTTTACGCGCGGCCCGCGGGTCGGAGACGGTCCGTGACTCGATTCACAAAATGAACAAAAGAGTGTTCGAAAAGGGTCCCTGAGACACCTCGAGTCTCTCCTATTAATTCCAGAGGACCTGTGACTCACCATGATAATGTTGACCCTTCGGTCTTAACCGAGGTTCTTACCGTGAGAACGGTGGTGAGTCGGAGTGCGTTGTCTGTTATAGACGGGAGCCAAAGGGCAACTCCCCCCAATGTGTGATGTGTGTTGTAATTAATTGTCCTTGAAGGGACCACCAGGTCGTCAATTCTTAGACAGAACGTTACGTCTCCTACACCCGAGCTAGGGACCGACCCATTGATTGTAGGGTGTACGGTACCTCGTTGACTCGGCCACGTTGACGACTTCACGCGTGCTGTGCTGTTTCTGAGAACTCACGACGTAGCTCCTTGGGTGTTCCGGTTTTGTACTTTATGTGTATTTAAAATTTTTCTCTGTGGTGTGCAATTATGTCCGTCGTACCTTCACCTATTTACTCTTCCGACTCAGGGGTACCCTTTGTCTCTCTCCTTGACTTAGACCTTCTTTTTTCGGTTCCTCCAACTTCCTCCCTCTGTCGTGAAATCCCTCTCGACTTTTAGGACCGTTCACTGGTGGAAAGGGTCGTGTTGACTTCGGTGCCGTGGTCCGCCCTCCCTCTGCCCTTCGGAAGACGTGTCCCCCTCAACTCCCGACACGACCCCCAGTGTCCCCTCTTGACACAGGAAAGCTACCAGGTCCACTCTGTGAGCTCTCGGTCTGTCGTAGTCACTTAAAATAAATTCTCTCTTACCTCGGACTCCACAGTTACTCATAAAGGTCTTAAGTTTAGACCCTCCTCGGGTGTGCCACTGGACTTTAAGGGTAGACTCGGTTAATCATGTTAGGTGCACAGTTCGATTCTTTCGACCCTTTTCCACTGATACTTCTGTTCTTCCTGAAGGGTGACCGGGATTGATCTGGTTTTAAGAAGTTCCTGGTTTGTGAACCGTTCGACAAATTTTTGACAGTGGATGAAAGATTTTCTCGTTGAATGAAAGTCAATAACCCAAACCCCAAAACAAAACCGGTGTGACGTACCGAACTCCCAAGAATCAAGGGGCTGGTCCCTGACTTGGGTGTGGGAACCGTCACTTTCAAACCTCAAGATTGGTGACCTGATGGTCCCTTAAGGGTTAGTAATCCAGAAACTTGTCCGTTAGGCGACTGTACTCGGTAAGCTAAAAATAAACAGCTTGTATATTCGTGACAATAAATCGAACATGAAAGGTTTCAAACAAAACCTTTGTCTTCGGTTATGTTGTCTATGAGAAATTAAGAAGGAGGTAAAGTGTATTTACCGTTATGAGTTGTGTGCCAATAGAAGTGAAGTGACTCGAGATAGGGTTAGACCTGTGCGTCCCGACGGATTAAGATGAAGTGTCGACGTGTCTAAGGTGACTTATCCACAAAACACCAAATTGATAAAGGGCAAACCAACTGTAGACAATGGTTAGAAAACGAGAATGTTTGTTACGACTTCGTTTATGGGAACGTCTACATGAGAAACATATACTACTTCATATGAGTAGTCAGTCTAATTAAGTACCTCCAGCTTGACGATCCAGTCTCGGTAATATTAAGACTACACAATCAGTGAGTCAGTACAGGCTGAGAAGTGTTGGGGTACCTGTGGTCCGAGGAGACAAGTACCCTAAGAGGTCCGTTCTTATGATCTCACCCAACGGTAAGAGAAGAGGTCCCCTAGAAGGGCTGGGTCCCTAGCTTGGTCCAGAGGGCGTAACGTCCGTCTAAGAAATGGAAGACTCGGTCGTCCCTTCGGGTCCAATCCACTGACCCAAAAACTGTCTGTAAGGATATAACTGGGGTTCTCCTCAATAAATGAGCGGGTGGGCCGTTACGGACGACAGTGGATTATTTGTACCATGGTTTGAAGACCTAAAAATGGTTAGATTATTCCTATGTCACATCCAAAAAAGAGAGAGAAAAAAAATGTCACCAAAATTAAACGTAAGGAGATGGTGAAGTATGGATTTGAGGATATTCCCGTCTCTAACAACCGAGAAACCCGGTTCTGAGATAGGAGATGACGGAACCCCGTGCATTCTCCTTGAATTCTTATAATGACTTACTTATTTGCTCAAGACTCACTTCACCTTATCGGACAGTATACAAATGTTCGGTAAAGAGAAAGGAAAGGTACTTGATATGTAAGTTTCCGAAACGAAAAGAAAGGCACACAACAATCAGAAACAGAAATAGTTAAACACCTGTGAAATATGTAATTCCTCTAGACGAGAAATAGACATTGTACTCAACGTTCATGAAAAGGGGTGTACTAATATACGGAAATCTGAATCCACAAAAAGGTACTGATTAAAAAAAATTACACAAAATTAAATGGTATTCGAACAGGTGAGAATTGTGTTTGGAACGGGGAGGGTCTGTGTCGTGATCCAGTAAAATTTACCAGTGTCCTAATGAAGGATTTTTGTTTTGTATATAAATATATGACTTCTTTTTCGATCCTTTTTTTTGTGGATGGAGTATTGGTATGACGTCTTGTCTTCTTCGGTCTGTACGCGGGTTTTATAACGGGTGTCTCCGTGTCCGTGAGGTCTCTGGTTTTTGTTGAGGAGCGGATCCTACCCTTGTCTCGTCTTGTCTTCTGTTGTGTTAATCTTGCCCAAGACACACGTCGAGTCCACGCCTTACCGGTTTGTCATGTCCGAGTGTAATGTGTCTGAGTTACAAGGTAACGTTACACAACAAAAGGTTTCATGTGGGTTTACCGTTTTGTGAATTGACCCATCGAGAGAAGAAGATTCTAAAATAATATGATTTCAAGTTAAACCCCGAGTGCCTTTCTGTGATAATTCTCTTAAATTTTTCTGTTCGGGGTACCTAACCGTCTTTGATAAACCTATGGTGAATAGACTGTTTTCTGAACGACGACCCTATATCTTTAGAGTCTTACGTTATGACACTTTCTATTTGTTACGTTATTTTAAGATTCCTCACAATTTGGATATTAGTAGAGTTTATGTTTCAAAGACTTTTCCCCCGGTTCTAAAATTGTTTACGAAATGTGTGTGTGTGTGCATTTTATTCTACGTTTATTCGTGTACTTACCTCTTCCTTTACCATTGGGTGACGTCATAAGAACGGACCTTTTAAGGTGCCTATCTCCTCGGACCGTCCGATGTCAGGTACCCCATCGTTCTCAGTCTGTGGTCAATCGTTGATACTTTTCTACGAGTCGTAGTAGTTTGTAGTCCCTCTACGTTTAATTTTAGTGTTGTTCCATAGTGATGTGTGGATTGTCTTCTCGTTTCAGTTTTGTGTGCCTCGTATGGTTCACGACCGTTCCCACGCGTCGTGGATCTTGGGAATGTGAGACGACCATCCTTACACTTCGCCAAGTTGGTGAAATCTTCTTTAGCGGTCAAAGAATTTTTCTGTTTGTACGAGGATGGTATTCTAGGTCGGTAAGATGAGGGTCCATAAATAGGTTCCTTTACTTTCGTGCACAGGTATGTTCCTAAACACTTGTTTGTTCGTGTCACCGAAGTTATCATTTTCGGTTTTTGATTTTTGGATCTACAAGTGGTTGTCGACTTGTCTATTTGACACTATGTTACCTACTGAGGAATCGGTATTTTTCCTTACTTGACAGCTACGTCTGTACCTACTTAGAGTTGTTATGACACGGCTTACCCTCTTCTCTCTGTACTTTTGTATGACGTCCCTGAAAGGTCCACCAGACCTCCCCTTTTGACACTCCAGGGTTACGTCCCCCATGGTCAAACTAGAGACCAAGCCCTTGATTCTAGGTGTACGGTGCTCCGTGTCGGGTTTTTTTAGTTTTTGTTTTTGCCTCTCCCTCTGTTGTGAGATGTCACCGTGTTGCACGAGTCTTCGGTGAAGGTCGACACGTCTCACTGGCGGTCGTCGAGTACCGGGCCTGAGCTGCGAGAGTAGACCTTTCGCGACACGAGGAGTTTCCGGACCCACGTCCCCGTCTAACTGTCGTCCCCGGACGTGTCCGCAATAGATAGTCCTGATGGTCGGAGCTACGCGAGATTGTTTGATACTGGGGTCCTGAAGGGACCGTCGGGTCACAAATTCTGAGGGTCGAGTGTTATGTCCCCTGTGCCCAAGCTAGGGACTAACCCCTTGACTCTAGGGCGTACGATATGCCGCTCCGTAGTTTTTTTGTTACTGGGGACTGTCGCCCTCCTCTCTATACTGAGTATACCATTGTCGAAAGGTCCCGTTGCAGAAGTCATCTAGTAAGTTTAAAAAAGTGAACCTTTAGTTTACTAAACTTGATCTGTTAGAGATATAAAAGTAGTCCTGCTATTGTGGTGTTCGGAAATTTTGTGTTTTGGATGGTTCTCCTAGGATCTCTCTTCTCGTTTCCAGTCCCAGACTTCTTGTGCGACTAGTTTCTGTAAAGCCTTCTTTGACCGACTTTTGTCGACACTGACATTCAACAGTGCCAAAATGGCCGTGAAACACCAAATGACGATGTAAAGTGTCCTTCTCAGTGAGACGCAGTTCATGTCGTCGTAGTTAAAGTGAATGATCAACAATAAGCGAATTTTTGTCTTACGGAATGAAAGTTTTCACTTGATATTAATTACCGAAAGAACTTGCAGGACAAACAGAAACACTGACTTTCTCTCTTTATTACTTCTCAATTCTTACAGGTCAGTGACGATGGCTTGTGGGTCACAGTAGGTTAAACCTTTTCGAGTCTATTCCTAATAGAGTTTTACTATGTACAAGTTCACTAATAGAACTTTATTGTCGTAAAGTCCACCAAAAGGGAAATAAAGAGAAACAAGTAAACTTTATCGACCAAAGTACTGTTATTAGTTCATCGGAACCATATTAAAAGTTTTTAGTACTTACCTTTCTACAATGGAATTTTTAGAATTATGTTTATTTGTCGTGTGTGTGTCGTAGGTTTTCTTTTGATTTCGTATTCTCCCCTCCCTGAAGGGACCGCCAGGTCCCCAATTCTTAGGTGGAACATTGTGTCTGCTACACCCAAGTTAGGTACAAACCCCTTGATTCTAGGGTGTACGGCGTCTCGTTGATTCGGGCACGTGAAGTTGATGACTTCGGGTGCGGGAGACCTCGGGTGTGCGGTGTTGATCCGGTAGGGACGTGACTTTCCTTTCTAGGGTGTTCTACACTGTTTCTAGGTGCACGACGTTTATTCTGGACCACATCGATTATTTATTTATTCCCAAAATTTCATAGTGACCCCTTAATCATGGAGACTTTTAGTTAAGATAATTGGGTCACTGTCGTCTCAACCTTTCTTTGTATTCAGTGATCGTGTCCCGAAATGGATCACCATGTCACCCATTCTTAGGTGGACGGTCACGTCCCGTGTGCCCAAATTGGGGACCAGGTCCTTCTGAGGTGTACGGCTCTTCGTTCATTCGGGCACGTGGTGTTGGTGACTCGGGCGCGAGGTCTCGGCCTCTCGGAGCTGATGACTTCGACACGGGGCTGTCGGACCCGAGACGTTGGCGTCTTCGGTGGCGTTCGTCGGGCCCCTTGCGTCGATCTCTTTCGGGTGCATATCGTTGTTCCTGGGCCACATTTGTTTTTATTCATTGTCATAATTTCTTTTCTTCTTTAATGATCGTGTGACTTGTATTTGTAATGAGGTGTTGTTTATGTCTAGTAATAGCTGTTCGTGGTAATGAGGGTAATCCTTTGACCCCTTCGACCTTTTGGCTCTCCTCGACGGATTTCGTACGCGACTAGTGGTGCCGCCCACCCATTATGGACGACCCATGTGGCCGGGGCTGCATTCTCTCATTTGTTTTTCTGTCTCGATAGTTACTTTATGTACACGCGAAGTGTTGTGTACTTATAGAATGGGTCCTGTTTTCGATCTTTAGGTCTGATTGTCAGGGACTTCCGTCTCTTAGTATTTACTACTATTTGTTGTTTCCGTCTCGCAGTGCTTGCCATTACTCTTTGTTTCGGTTCAGAAACCCTTAGAGATGAATAAAAGGGAGGACATCCAATTCATACCCAGAAGGACCCACCGGGGCTTCTAGGCAGTCGTCCACGGGTAGGTATACGGTACCGGGGGTAGTATGTGTGGTGGAGTGTGTGTTGACTATTCATGGTCTTCCAAACCCCCCTTTACCGGTTAAATTGATTCCGGGGTTCAGACCGTAAGCAGTAGACGTAGAAGAATTTCGGACGCAAGACACTGAGATCCGTTCAGGGTTCCTGTTGAAGACTCGAGTCAAAGGAATAGAAATTAAAATCTTCCAGTGTAATCTAGTGGCTCAGAGTTTTTGTCCCTTCCGTTTTGGGTGTCCTTCTATGTACTACTCTACCGTACGTTCTAAAGATAATGATGTTACACAATAGACACAAGAGATTTCCTTTCTAAACTTTTTTGTTTTGACTCTACATGACGGAGTCGGTGTGAGTTTCAGACTGGTGTCAGTCTTGTCACGACACTTGCACAGAGTGCCCGGTCTGGAAGCGATATCTCACGTGTGACAGAGGTCACAGGTGACTACACTTTGGAGGACAGAGGCGATAGGATTTGAAGGATTTTATCTCCCTTCTGTACCCACCACAACTTTTCTAGTTCACTACCCGTCGACCTGTGTCTCCCCATTCCCCTCCCCCCTCCCCCTCCCTACTTGACCCTCTTGTCGTGACTGCATATATGTGACGGTTCATGTTTCGACCGTCGGTCACCCTTCGACGACAGACTGTGTCCCTCGAGTCGAGCCACGTGACGCTACTGGATCTCTCCGTCACGACCCCACACCCACCCTCCCTCCCAGGTCTGCCTCCCCTATACGCATGTGTATGTCGACTAAGTGAAGTGACATTGTGACATTTCGTTAATATGAGGTGTTATTTTAAAAATTTAATTTTTTTTTTCTCTATCTTTCTTAACTGTGACTGTTTAGACTGGTTAGTCTATAACTTTGATGCTAGTTTGTCTCTTTACTTTCTCCTTCTTTCACCGTATGGGTCGAAAGGGTTTGGTCAACGGGTATTGTCGTTGATGCGTCCCGGTCGGCCACCTGACGTCGTCCGGCAAGTCCTAGGTGTTCGATGTCATGTCGGGGAACAACATCTCTACGTCGGTAAGGCACTCTCACGGTTTCTGCTTGTGGAATCCCGTCTTCCTTCTTGTTCTGCGTACAGTGTAGGTGTACCTGTGGGGCTGGGTTCTGGGAGGCACTGTCTGTGTAAGTTACAGACTCTCTGAGACGTCTCTGCGAGGTCCACGGGAACGAGTCTCGCCGGGACTCGTTCTGTTCGTAGTTTGGTGGGGACTGGTCTCTCCGTCTCTGCCGTTTGTCGTATTTTGTGTCGTTCCCGGTAGGGAGGTCGAACGTAGAAGGTGAGATTTTTTGACTCAGGGGTGACACACTGGAGTAGAATGTAGATAAAGGGAAAGAAGAACAAATACCTCCTGCCATTTTTTCTGATGACCTCACGTGCACACAACTAAAGGTGGTCTTGTACACATTTAAAGGTCCGTGTGACACCCCGGTCTTTCGTGGTCGATAAAAATGATTGGCACCGATGAGTCACGTAGTCGTATCGAACGTTGACTGAGTCAGTAAGCCACCGTACATAGTTCACTGACGAAAAAAGGTCCGTAAGACGAGCCCCACCCGCAAAATTAACATCAGTTAGAGGAAACCCTTACAAACCGCACCCAAAATTTTACCACATACAGATTATGCCATACTAAGGTCGATGTACTGTAAGACGTTACTCCCTTTGGTATGCCTTTTTACCCGTCGTCCACGGTCTCCGGCCCCTGTCTTCCGTCCATCGTCAATGTGTTGATATCAGTGAACAGTTTTAAGTTTTTGACACGTGACGTTTCCCCCTCAAATGCCTGTGTGAAGTCGAAAAGATTTTCACACGAATTTTTTTTTTTTCTTTCTTTCTTTCTTTTGTAACCCAACCGGTTTTTCAAGTAAACCCAAATCCCTTTTTGGGATTTGGTCCAAAATTTTGTCAGACATGTATATACACCCACTCGTCGAATACTTATTTCACGAAGTTAGAGACTTTATATTTCCTTTTATTAAAAAAGGGGTATGTGGTTACCGTCTGTAACTTTTTGTTATCTCAGATTGATTCGAGGTACGAAAATAAGTTAGTTGTTTACGAACACTTGTTTATGTCTTCTAAGATTATACCTAGGACGGGAGATCTCGTGACTTATGCGGTTCTTGGTAAGATTTGCGGGGGGTGTGTCACTGAGTGTCCTGGGAGTGACGTTGGAACCCACGTCCATAACTTTTCACCTCGGACTTCGTACCTCTTTGGTATCGACCTTCGACGTTCCCTTCCGGACTTTCGGACAGTCACGTCGGGACGCCTCAGATACCCGAGGTGGTGGGACGACTTCCGAGGATCCCCGTTGTTCCGACTGGACTTTGTTCGTCCGACTCGTCGTCTGTTTCCTTCACGGAGGTACCTTTCAGTCCCTGTCCCCGAGTCCTGTCCCTCGCTGTTGAAGGTTCTCTGCCCGCTTATTTCAGTCCGTACTCCTTTGTTCCCAGTAGACCGGCCACTGAACTTCCTCTGCGACTCAATCTGATACTTCTCGTCGCGCCTCCTGTGACTTCCGTCCTTCTTCTCGTCCTCGTTATCGTCACTCCATCTTTCCTCGTCTATGCCCTCCCGGTGCCTTCCGTCGGACCAAACCCTCTCGTCTCCCGACTGTGCGTCCCGTCTGTTCTGACGTCTTCTCTCGACCCTGGCCCAAGAGCTCTCGTTACCTGCGGTGAGCTCAATACGACACTGGAAACAACCACTGACTCTTAGTTCCTTCCCCACACTAATTTTAGTGTGAGAGTTCTACAGGGAATTGGTTTTTCCGTGGGTTCCTTCCCTAGTCTTTTGGCTTCTAAGTAAAATGATAAGATAAGATATCTGTCTTCATCCCCGGAACGAACCTAAGATTTTAAGGACCGCTTCTATTGTCATTGACCTTACTTTTGTTGAATGGTGATTACGTCTTCTCGTGTACGGTTTTCTGTCTTGGGTAGCGTTCAAGTCGGCTAGGGGCTGCTACGGTGACTACTTTTCCGGGATCTTCTTTCGTAAAGTAAAATGTCAAGACCCATTGTTGTGTTGGACCTTTTTCATGTTATGTAAGGTTTCGTTTCGTTTACTGCGTTTGTTTTGTGTTTCTAATTTGGAGTGAGAACACGAGTCGGATTGGAGACATAGTCAAAGTGGTCACAAAGTTCTTTACTGTTGACGAAGACGTTGTGACATTTGTAACGTACGTGGTTCTGTCACATTAAGTCACGTTTAAAAGGAGGATAGACTAGGGGGATTGACGGACTCTGTGGATCCCCTTTTTTTCTTATTAATATTATTTTGTTCGTGTGTTTATATGACGTAGAAGATGTTGTCTACTTGAGGTCGTAGTCATAGACGAAAAGGTCTCCCTAAGTAGACTCGATAAACGTAAGACTTACTTCTACAATGTTGCACAGGGTGTCTTGTCTTCGCTGCCCCGGTGCACGGGACGGACGAGTAGATTGGGAACCCGAAGTAGTGTGGTCCTCCGTTCCTCGTGTCCCTCCGTGTCTGCCAATTAATCGACTTCTATTCATGTTCACAAGACGGAAGACGAAAGGAGGGTGACTCACCATCCTTAATTTTCCGACTCGAGTACCGTCCTGAAAGGCCCGAAGGGACCACCGAGTCTGCTATTTATTAGGTGGACGGTCACGTCCTCTGGACCCAAGCTAGGGACCCAACCCTTCTAGGGGACCTCTTCCCTTACCGTTGAGGTGAGGTCATAAGAACGGACCTCTTCAGGTACCTGTCTCTTCGGATCTCCCGATGTCAGGTATCCCTACGTCTCTCAGTCTGTGTTGATTCGTTGATTGTGTGTGTGTGTGTGTGTACGTGTGTGTGTCGTCCTTCCGTCTGGTTGTTCGATTCCCGTTGTGTGAAGTCCAAAGACGGTGTTTATACATTTTACTTATTTACAGAATTGACTTATGGACTTAAGTCTATGTCCACAAAGATTACTTCAACTGATATAATATGTATATTATCTATATAACACCGAGTCGACCATTTTTTAGACGGACGTTATGTCCTGTGGACCTAAGCTAGGGACCCAATCCTTCAAAGGGGTCCTCTTCCCTTTCCGATGGGTGAGGTCACAAGACCTAAGACCGGACCTCTTAAGGTACCTGACATAGCCGGTACCCCAGTGTTTGTCAGTCTGTACTGATTCGCTGAAAGTATGTGTGTGTGTATGCTCTTTTAAATCTACTATTTGTAGTATTATTTACAAAGAGGGAGTAATGACAGTTGGAAAACCGTGGGTGGTCTCAATCTCTTCTCACATGGAAGATTTCGAGGTTAAATGTCCCACAATACGATATGTGTCCCAAACGGACCATCGAGTTGTCATTTTGTAGATGGACGGTGATGTTCTCTATTCCCGAGTTAGGGACTCAGTTCTTCTAGGGGACCTCATCCTTTATCGTTGGGTGCGGTCATAAGAACGGACCTTTTAAGGTACCCACCTCCTCGGACAGCCCCATGTCAGGTACCCCAGTGTTTCCTCAGTCCGTGCTGACTCCCTGATTTGTTGTCGTTGGAATAATATCATTTCCGTCTCTTCTTTTAGAGAGTTGACACGAAGTGTAATCCCTGGATTAAATGAGACACGACGAGGTGTACGGGTCTGCTATGGACTTTCAATGTCTTGCTTTGCGTCAAGTTATATTTCTCGATACTAGGGATTAAAAAAAATAAAACGGTGTGGTGTGTCATCCACCCTAGAGTCGAGGTACTGGTCCCTAGTTTGGGGTAGGGGACATGATCTTCGTGTCTCAGAATTTACGACCTGCCGGTCTCTCCAGGTCTAGTAACTAAAAAAGTACCGTGTATAGAAAATAGAGGATTTGGATAAATTAGGATATCTGTTGATATAAAATTAGTAGTATTGAGAGATCTATTCCTTTGCTAGGTTTTTTTCCGATTTAAGGTAAAACTATGACTCATAGTATCGATGAACGATTGTGACTCGGTGGTACTCTGGTGTTCTGAAGGAGATTATGAAGGAGTTGCCGACTTCCTCTTCGTGGTAACCTACTCTAAGACATGGCTTTTCCGACCCGACTTCCTAGGTTGTAGACGAGGTTGACACACACAGACATTCAAAGGAGAAGTGTCTTCCCTATAAGATTGTTAATGGGTTTATTCGTACACCTCTACTGCAACCCTGAAAGTGGGTCATAAAGTGTAGTGTACGTGCCGACGACGATAAATCAACGAGTCAGTATAGACTGAGAACCACTGGGGTACCTGACAGTCCGAGGGGACAGGTACCCTAAAAGGTCTGTTCTTATGACCTCATCCAACGGTAAAGGAAGAGGTCCCCTAGAAGGGGTGGGTTCCTGGCTTGGGAGTAGAGGACGAACTATCCGCCCAAGAAATGGTGGTTCGGTGGAGACGTCGGTGGTCTGCAAGGACTACTGGTCAGTCTCTGAGGCCGACGGACTAAGGTCCTGTGATGGAGTCAGTCTCGACCGGGCGAGTGGGAGCACACCGAGAGGACGAGGGAAGGTCGGAGGGGCGGGTTAGGAAGCTGAAGGGGTCGACCTTTACGCCCTTGAGGAGAGGACTCCGGGTCGAGTCAGAAACGTGGAGTAGTTGAGAGGGACAGGAGAGAACGGACAGGAGTAGTTGAGAGAACTACTGAAAGTAGGTTAGAACTTTTTTTAGTAGATATACGGTTCCCTAGGCTTTAGAGCTGGATGTGAGTAGAGAGACGAGAAGAGCTCCAGGAAGGACCGGTAGGATGGATGCCCTGTTTGAGTGAGGGACGGACCAAGATGAGGTGTCGTGAATGGTGGAAACTTGTGTGAGTCAGTACAGGA
Organism: Capra ibex; assembly: GCA_006410555.1. Classification (NCBI taxonomy): domain Eukaryota; kingdom Metazoa; phylum Chordata; class Mammalia; order Artiodactyla; family Bovidae; genus Capra; species Capra ibex. Next base: position 1,322,824 of record SJYO01004081.1, on the reverse strand, counting down.
AGGAATACCGTAACATAATGACAAACAGAGAATCAAGGGTCAGTTCTTGTCTTCGAAAAATTGCCAGCCCTCAAAAGGACACGACGAGTGACTACTTAAGGGGAGTTGCTCTTTTGATGTTCCGTATGTGATACAGTGTACCTACCTGTCTACCTATCCACCTACCTGCCCTTCCTGTGTTTTATATTTGAGGTCCCTTTGACTCGAGAGGAGTCAGTCGTGTAAGTTTTAGAGAGTGGTTGAACCATTCTACACTTCAGTAAATGTAGAAAGGAGTTGTCTTTTCGAATCACAAGATTTTGAATGGTGCCGTATCCTCTTCTCCTTTTACCACAGGTTGCAAGGTTCCTTTTCTCACCGAAGGAGACGTGACCCTTTGTTTACCAACGACGAGGTTTAGACGTCAGTGTGTTGTTCTTGGACAATTCTGAGTAACCCGGTTTCGTGGAAGACCTTGGTGGAGGCGGGTGGGAGTGCCTTTGGACCCCTCCAACTTTTCTCGTCTAGTCGCGAGACATGGACTCCTTTGGGGTACTCGTTTGTCCAGGTACTCCGGTGTTGCTAAACGTATCATTGTGATTTTACGATAGACGAAGAAGGGAAAATTGACAAGGTGACTACCACGTTTTCGTCACCACCCATTTGAGGACACGGACCCGTACCTACCTCCGTCAATGCGGTCTGACATGGTAAGTCGTGACGCAGAAAGTGACGGAGTGTCCCGGGTTTTCGCCGTCAAAGTGACTTCTTCCAGCAACCGTGTATGATCTGCGAGTCATTTATAAATAGTTCGTAATTTTTCATAATTAGAATGATTTAGACCGGGTTCAGGGGTGAGGGGGAAAAAAATTTTATTAGACACGGTAATTCATCTTTTATACGTAGATCGTGAGTCGTGTGGTTTCTTTCTGTCGACAAAACTCTTTTGACACTCAACGTCCGACCTTACAGTAAAAAGGAACTTTCTCACTGACTGTCTGTTTCCGATCAATAAGTCTAAACCCAAAGACCGTCTATAAAGGAGGCTTTTTCTTACTTTACTCGGACAGTGAAGGTTCTGGGTAAGTTTCCTGTTCTGTCTGTTTACCTAGAATTACATTCTCTTATTTTTTCAATTAATTATATCAAAGTCTAAGGTGTAACAGTGATTGGAAATTCTTTAACGGAGAACAGTTTAAGACCATGTCATAGTTTCTGTTTATAGGTGTTAATTGATTTTTCCGATAATTTTATGAAGAGGAGAAAGGTGATACATAGAGACCTTCGGTTTGAGAGAAGTATGGGAAGTTTCCTAGGACGATGTTCTCTGACTTAAGTCTTCGTCTGTGCTTTTAGGTGACAGAAGATAATTCAGTCTGTCCTCCTCTAAACGTTTTTACATTCAGTCACAGTGAGAGGAATCGTTCACCAAGAAAAACAACAAAACTTTTTGAGCAAAAAGTACTTTACAATAAATACAATAATTGTACAATACCCAATAAATCAAGTAAAAATTTATTGAATTTTGGTTACATAAAAATTTTGCAGAGCCAAAATTAAAGACTTTGTCATTCAAAGATATTTATGTTTGAGCATCTAGAAACCCTAGAGGTCTAGTCCCTCAACATGATGTACCAAAGAGTCTATCCAATAATATCCTTTCTTTAAAACCCCTAGAGGGACCATCAGGTCACAATTCTGAAGCGGAACGTTACGTCTCCCATTCCTAAGTTGGGAACCAGTCCCTCGATTCTGGGATATATTCGTCCGATTTTTCGGTTTTGGATTTGGTCTTCGTTATAACATTGTTTAAGTTACTTCTGAAATTTTCACCGGGTACAGTTTTTGTCTTTTAGAACATTTTGTCTTTTGAAAGACTGAAGTCTTATAATTTTTCTCCCGGAAGGGGTCGTCGAGTCTCCATTTCTTGGACAAACGGTCACTCCTCTGTACCCAAGTTAGACACTAGGTCCTTCTGGGGTGTACGGCACACGGTGTTGATGACTCAGACACGAGATGTCGGCCGCTCGGTGTCGATGGCTCGGGTGCACGGCGTCGACGACTTCGGACACGCGGGTCCCGGGGTTGCTCGAGACGTTGCTCTTCGGGGACGTCACTCTTCTGGCACGGGGCGTTGACGTCTCATCGGAGACGAGAGAGGTTGATTCCTTTTGCGATCGTGTCTTCGTTTCTGGATCGTGTCGGTTTTTATTGTATTGAGTGAGTTATGTTACTAAAAAAAATTTTTTTTTTCTTATAATTTCTCTTTTTGGTATTCGTCGTTGAGACTTTTATGTAGTAGTGAAGTGTCTTTCTTTTTAGGGGTTTAACAGGTCTCTTATATATTTGACACTAATATCAGGTCACTGAGTGAAGACACACCGAACACGGTAGACAGAACAATAACTACGGAATTGTGTGTGTGAGACGAAAGTCCTCGTCTTCTCTGTGAGTGTTGACTCTGGGTAGTCATGCAGTCCCACTGTTGCACCCCGGGATTTATGCAGGTTGCTCTCAACGGAGTGGTAGAAAGGGAGCTCGGTGTTCGAGACTGAGGACTAGGGGAAGTCCGAGTTGTCCTGGGACCTACTTCGGGACACCCCGTGTTCGGTTACACTCGGTCTCGAGTGTAGGCTCGTCGACGAGGTCCAAAGTTCCCAAAAAAGAAGTGAGAGTACTCTTCGGTGGCTTTTGAGGGACGTCCACACCAACAGTGTTTTTCCTGTCTAAAATTTGTCGAAAAAAGACGAAGTGACGGTCTTAAGTCGACTTCTATGATCACTGACGGAGGAAGTTTTCATGTTTAGGGTTTTGATTCTCTTTTTTTCGTCCTACTTGTTTTTCTAAGTCTTTTGTCCTACTTTCTTTTTTCCGACCACTTCTTTCACATGTAGTTATTGCGTCGAGGCTAGTTCTGTTGATATGATTGTCCGCTCTTCTATTGACAGAACTCCTTTTGACACACCCAGCGTTCAAGTTTCCAGTAAAAACGAACATTCTCCCTAACTGTCTACTTGAGGTCAATAAGTCTAAACAAATGGCCGTCGATAAAGGAATTTTCTCTTCCTTTACTCGGACTTTAGTGGCTGTCTCACTGAGACTCAACGGTCAGAGTGTGCGACCGGACGTGGACGTGTCGACGGCCCACCTCCCGGTCGGAATCTCCGGACTCGCCTGCCTCCGAGAAGAACGAGAAGAACACCCCCTCCCGGACATGACTCGATGTTCCTAACGATGCGCAACCCTGTGAAGGACCTTCGTGCCTTCCAACGCCACACCCGAAGGATTCGCTCTTACAAATAGTGTCTCACTGTCGAGACGTACCCCACCCCCTTGAAGACTGTACTTTCTCGAAGGACTTCGTCGCGTGTCTCCTACTCGACTTCGACTGTGCACAAGTCCGAGACCATGACCCGCGGCACTCTTGGCCTCGATTCTCGTAGACACCAGTTCCAACTCGACCTTACGACTCCTGTGGAACTTAAGACGAAATCTGACCTCTCTTCAAATCTGAGACGTGCGACCTTCCTGACACGACAGACCTCACCATTCTGAAAGATTGCATTATCTTTTTTTTTTAAGAACATAATTTTTTTTAACATTCAAAGTCAGTTCAACAGGAGTTTATAATCCAAGTTGGTAAAGGAGAGGCAATAGATATTTGTATCTAAAATATAATACAAGAAAATGATAAAGGTTACAAACGGGTACAGTCACCCTAGGTAATGTTTCAGAGTTCCATGTCTCTGACACGGACGAATTGTAGAAAACATTTCGTGGATTCTATCGATATGTATTTGTACTGTCGATATTATTCATGAAAACTTCTATGATAAATCCCATGA